>CM075026.1:427382-432382 GCA_037576675.1 Pangasius sanitwongsei | reverse complement strand
AATTAAAGTGTTTTGACAGAACAGACAGAACAAAAGTGGTGACTCAAACCAAACAACCGAGACCAAAGTCTCAGCATCTTGTGGGGGAGGGGAAGTGAAACGTCACATGACATGATCGCTGATTATATATTTTTTTGTCCCGCCTGTGATTCTACAGTGACATATTCAGAAAGAAAGTTGCTCAGATGCAGGAAAAAGTCGACCTCCTGACTCGAGGGCTCGGCAGCGCTGTAGTCAGAAACGTTAGTCGCGTTTCTCTCGTGACATCCTTCATCTCTAAACTCTGTCTCTTTTTTTTTTTTTTTTGAGTCGAAGGAAGAGCAGCCATGAGGAGAGGAGCTGAAGCCAGAACACTGTTAATTGGTGTGTTTATGGAGAGATATCTATAGAACCGATTAAGGCTACCTGCTCACAGGTAGCATGAGGTTTCCATGGCGACGGTTCCCATGTCAGTGGAGTCTGAAAGCAGCATGCGCTCTTTAAATGATGCTGCAGAAAAGCAGTGTGGAAATGACTCGGTGTGTACAGTGACACGTCCATATATACACGCTTTTAATCAATTTATACACGTCATGTATGTATATGGCATGGCGACGTGTTTACGTTTCCTGATATTATGAAATGACTCGGTTCAGATGATGTTTGATTTTAAGAGGATGTGTGTAGGCTTGAACAGTCTGTGTGTGATAGAATTCATAAAAAATCCACAAAATAAAGCTGACTCTAAGAAACAGGCCGTCTCCGGTCATCTCTCACTGCCACTGAGCACAAGGTTTGGCAAGACTGAAGAATTAAACATCCTGCAGCGTGCGGGAAAAAAACCCGAATGAAAAACAACTCGCGTGTGAAATTGCATCTTCTAACAAATCTTCTTCTTCTCTACAAGAAGTGTCTTCACCCAGTAAGACCAGCTGGGAGTGTTAACTTTTCCCAGAACTGCGCAGAACAAAATGTTTACAAACGTTCTAACACGTTGTTGTTTCTAATAACAGCAAATTCACAGGGACGTGTACGGTGTTAAAACGTGTGTAATCATCGATATGGTGAAGTTTTCTGTAAGGAGATGTTTATGTAACATGTATGGAAGGAGTCTCCAGTGTCAGCGCTTTGTAACAGTCAGAGGTGAAGCTGTAACTTGAAGTTTTCTGACATCAGGACAGAGGAGTTTACGCTTCTTTGCGGTTTCTCACTAACATGACTAGCTGCATTTTTTTACTTTAAAAGAGAGAGAGAAAAAAGAGAGAGCGGCTGGTGAGGGAACGACTGTTTATAGCTGCTATAACGTAAGTGAGAACAGCAACTGACTTTAGCATTATCTGTAACTATAAACAGATAAAAAATGTAATAAATAAAAATTGGTAAGTTGCTGTGGTATAAGAGGAATAAAACACTAGGGGACGTGCTGTTATAGGAAAATAATCAACTTCAGAGTGGTAAGAGTAGCTCTGCTTCACCACACCACCCCATCGTTGATTATTTTACCATAACAACGTGACACAGTGTTTAATAGTTACATATTCAAATAAAATGCAGTAAATGAAATAACATACACTTTAAGAATTTCTGCAGTTTTGTGAAACACCAGTGTGATGCTTGACATTTAGTTCTTCTGTTTGATGATGTGTGCTGTTTTCTGTCTGATGTTGCCATGGAGTCAAGAGGAATATTCTAGTCTAATAGTTCATAAAGGCTCTTGTTTATCTGTGTGTGTGTGTGTGTGTGTGTGTGTGTGTCTGTGTGAGTGTGTTCTCTGAAGCCCTGTCTGTGTCTCCTTTCTGTCAGAAACTGAACCTATCAGCTGGTTTCTATTAGAGAGGTTAGTCTGGCAATTTGTTTGTGTGTGTGTGTGTGTGTGTGTGTGTGTGTGTGTGTATGTTAGAGTCGGTGTGTTTTAGCGTCTGCAGCCTCCCAGATGAAAACCTTTCCCCAGATTGAATGATGTGTGTGAGAAGGAGAAAGATTCAGTGATTGCCGCATGTCTGAGGGGAGATGTGGCATCTGCCGTGACAGACAGCCGCGTGTGTGTGTGTGTGTGTGTGTGTGTGTGTGTGTGTGTGTGGGTGGTGTGTGTGGTGCAGGTGGTGCATTTCTTCTTACAGGTACGCAGCAGTTGTTGATTGATGGCCATTATTTTCTATTTGTGTTTACTTCAGTGTGCCAGATGAGAGTCCTTTTTATGAGCCACAGGCTTTATGTACATTTCTACTTGAGATGCTTAACTACTACGTCCTCTTTCACACACACACACACACACACACACACGAATTCTTGTAATTAAAGTCTCGTAACGTTCATAGCTTCTCTAACAGCTGTATTCAGAGTGGAGTTAAACATGCATTGAGAATTTAACACTGAAATTTCACATAGCAGAATTCAAACCTCGGACATAACTACTAACTTAAGCACAAGGGGGCGGAGTTTGTCTAAAACAGAGGCGTGTCTCAGTTGCACATGATTTTGACCTTTTGAACTTAAGGTGCAGTATTAAGTCCATTGTCTGCCAGTTTGATGTAACCACAGTGTGTCAAGCTGAAATTTCTGTTTTGTCTGTAAACACTATGGAATGTCAGTCGAGGACAATATTAAATACAGAAATATGACTTAACTATACCATCACTTTAAAGTGAGCATATATAGAACGAGCTAAGGGGTGTCAATAAAATCAGTATCATTGTGTCTCATTGTGCAAATTAAATTTGTACTCTAAGAGAAGGCATTTAATTCATTCAGAACTAAACATACACCTACTATCACTTCTACAATTTTCTCAATGCTGTAATTAATGATTCTGTGTAGATGGTTTGCCTTTGTGTTTGTGTGTGTATGTGTGCGTGGTGTGTACACAAATATGGTTACCGTGACAACAGAAAGGTTTAAATATAATGCTTAGTCATCTGACTTTTCACCATTGATTTGGCATTTGGTATCTTGGCAGTGAGTGTATGTCAGATCCATTGATTCATCCATGCTGTGGCATATGCTTCCCAGTGGTGAGCAGACTGTCAAACAGCAGATAAATACACTGCCTGTGAAAAGAAGGCATGAAGTGTACAAGGTGAATGCTAAATAATGTTGTGATAATGGAAGAATTATGATAACGTGCATGAAATGAATTCGTCTTTGATAAGAGAAGAAAGGAATGAACAATCAAACATTCGTAGGCTGGTAATTTGTGGATGGTAATAGATGGACAAGCAATTTATTCTGTATTTTGAAAAAGTCATTGAAGTGAAAACGTTGAGGTAACCATCTGATCATGCACCGTGACTTACCGTGAAACCGTAACACCCTTAATGTAAAAGGAATCTGCAGTTCTTTCTTTTAAATATGCTTCTTTTGTCTCCCTCAGACATGGACTAATCCCACAAGCTTCTATCAGCTGATTCGTAAATATCTACATTGTTGGAACTTTAAGTAATGTGAATTATTCTCTCAACATTGGAATTGGGAGGACCTTTTAGGTGCCCCTGCATCTATCTATTTAAAAAATGTTCTCTCGCAATCGCTACAACGGCCAGGACGGGATCGGAGCCCCACAGTACGGCCGACCCAAGAACAAGCCAGTGGTGCACAAGAGGAGGCAGCCGAACCCGAGAGTGGCCATCATGCTACGTGGGAAAATTCACCGTCTCCTACAGGGCTCAGCCGATCACTCTGTCCCAGCTTCACAACTTTACTACGCAGGAATTGAAGAGGAAGATTCAGAAGAAGCTGAGGACATGCGGAAGGTGCAGGGCTGCTACAGGAGGGGAATGGCTTCTGTCGAGGTCTGCAACCTTCCGCAAGTCCCAAATGGGAAAGAACATGATGGTGTTGCTGGAGCACACTGTGTAGGAGAGGTCGAGTTGAACCAAGAGGGAGGCATACGAATCCCTTGCACTTTGCAACACATCAATCCACCAGAGTTACACAGAACTCAAGATGTCAACGGACCAGGGTTTGCATTTGGCAGAGGACTTGCTGGTGGAACCTCAACATGTCAGAAAGATCTGCTTTACCGGTTTAACATGGTGATGCAAGACAAGATTGTGGAGGAAGATGAGGATATAGATCAAGAGGAGGAATCGAGTGCCATTATTGAGCATATACTGAAGGAATTAAAGGGCATCAATAAAATCCAGGAGGAAATTTCAGACCTAAGGGAGTATCTGTCTTCTGTCCGTGGGTCTGTTGAAGAAGTGTCCAGCTGTGTAGATGCAGTTTTAATGGAGATTGAAGGCATTCGCTCAGGTACCAGGGCTGGCGTGGAGACATGGCCTGGTGCGGGGTCCAAGCATGATCATCATCAATCTGACAGTCCTTTCAGCGAGACCTGTGACAAGCTCCATACTGTAGAATGTATGAGCTGTGGTATGCAAGCAGGGTATAAAGTGTTTGATAAACAACGCAAACAAACGTGTCCCCTGAGGCCTGAAAAAGGCTCCTGTAGAGCTCTAACTAACTTCACCAGTAATAATGATACTGTCCATGATCCGTTTGGGCATGGTATGACTGTACAGAGCTCAGATTTACCCCCAAGCACAGTAAGAAGGAAGCAAAGCCTTGGCTACCTTGAACACCAAGATGGTCAGGACTGTCTCAGTACTAGCTCCGTTTCCTCAGGTCAGAGTTCCAAGTCCGAATCCGACCAGGGGCGACCTTCTTCTGGATGGGTGCGTGCTACAGATGAGGTACAGAACTGGGATCAAACAGGCCTGGAGCACAGTGGGAGCGGGGAGACGAGATGGAGTGAAGAAGATCCATACTCCAGACAAGGCAGTTTTGAAGAAGGCACTGAAGAGGTAGATACCTGGGATCTTTTGAGAGATGAAGGTGATTGTACTGAACTGGAGGAATCAACTTCAGAGCACATTTCAATCTCTTCCAATCTGCATTACAATTCTCCTGCTAGCACATGTAGTAGGGATGAGTGGCGTGGAAATAGAAGTAAACCAAGTCCATACAAGGTGGATGGACATCCTGAGGGCTCAGCTGTGGAGTACAGTGATTTTATAGGTGTT
>CM075026.1:414882-422382 GCA_037576675.1 Pangasius sanitwongsei | reverse complement strand
ATTTAGCATAATCTTAGCACTTACACGCTCATGTTGGTTTGAAATCTGTGTAATGTTCTGTTCTGTTCTGTTTAGGAGCGAATGAATTCAGTAATTACACACTTATATCAGACATCCGCTTTTGTTCTCTCCCTCTCACTTTTTTATTTTCTGTCTCTTTCTCAGTCCCTGGTGCAGTCCAGAAAAGCCGCCATCTCATATTCACTGGCGTCTCGGCCCTCACTCAAAGACGAGGAGCTGGTAACACACACACACACACAAACAAACACACACACACCTCACTTTAATATTTTTGACCTGATCTCATGCACAGCCTGTACCCATGTGATTTAATAAAGCCAGTGAGGTCCCTTTTATTGATGAGAATGTGTGAACGTTAACCCCGCCCTCTAGCTCTAACCTCTCTTAATGCAATAAAGATCACACACCTCTGAAATCTATAAAAAATACTTATTGAAGTCATATTTATTTGGTCTCCTCTCACCCAGCTCTCGCAGCATGACACTTATTTTCCATGATAATTAAAGTGAGTTAGTGGGACGCGAGTGCACATCGTAGGGTTGCACGACTAGTAATATTTACTAATCGACCAGAAATATTAAAAAAGTATTGAATGAGTCATCTTTTCCATTAAAACTAATTAAAACTGTTTTAGGACATCATTATTTTTAATCCGTTTTATTTCTGTAGTAAAGAACATATCACACACACACACATGCTACACATTACACTTCAGCTTCAATGATATTCTACGCTACGCTGTTAACAATAAAAGCAAATAAATCAGTGCAATAAAAGTGCAAAATAATAAGTGCGTATCATATTACAGTATTTACACTGGCAGCTCAGCTGAAAATGATCAGCATCAACCGCCTCGTAGCGATATTGTGCCTACAGCAGCTCTGGTCTCAGTAGCGTCCAAACACCAGTCTGAAACAGCAAACCGCTGCTGATCTGACTCTGATCTGGATGAGTGGGATCGGATAGTGATGTGAGTGATGTGCAACCCGCGGCTCTGAGAGAGCTCTTCAACACACTGGCTGAATTCTCTCTGCTACAGTACAGTGCACGGGTTTTATTTAGCTTTAAAGGACAACAAAAATAACCTTGTGAGGAATTCCTTCAGGAGCAGGCGTGATTAAAAAAAAACAGTCTCGCGCTTTCTCACCTCTCCACTTCATACAGAGTAATATCAAAGTGTTAATGGTCCATTAAAGCAGAAGAAAATCTCTCTACTGACGCTTATCCATGACTCGTGTTCTCACTAATCTGCCTTTTCAGCTCTTTACATGTGTGTGAGGCAGCAGTGTATAAAGCTGAGAGCACATAAAGAACGAAAATATGAAGGAATGGAGTTGATTGTGGCGCTGGCGTCAAACTGACACTGTACTTTATTCCACAGCCGTGTTCCACGTTTCTCAGCTCATTTGTTCAGAATCAGATTTTCACGCACCGCTTGGTTTAAATAAAAACTGAAAACGTACGGTTCACAGGCTCACGCTGAATTATGGATCCATCAGATCACTAACTGATGCATGCTCGATATTTGTGCTGATGGAAAACCCTTATTTTAGCCGTTCTCAGTACTCGCTTTCTTCAGAAGTGGAACTGAAGAAGAACCAAGAAACAAGAACGTGTATTGAGGAACAGTCAGAGAGTATCGTGTGTGCCAAACCAGGAAGTAAAACATTCAAACAAATACAAAGCCTCAACATAGATTCAAAAGCGTATGTTATATCTACAGAGGTGCCACCGTAGCATTTACGATTTTCCACGCTGTTGCTATGGTGATACTACATACTTGTGTATTTTCCGAAGGTCAAACTGAACATGGAAAGAAAAATGGTAGAAACGCAAATTCATTGAAGTGGAAAGGACAGAGGACCCGCTTGTGGTAAAGTTAACTTTATGTAGGTGAACTCTGACCTCTGAAGTGAGAGCCAATAGAAAACGAGAAGGTGTGATGGTGGCTATTTTTTGATGGTAAAAAATGGAGGAGTTGCTAATTATTCAGTATCATCACACCCAACATTCGCTGCACTGTTTTCTTCTGTTGCTTGGCACACAGCTGAAAAAAATGGCCAACTCGTCCACCGACATACGCTGTGGGTTTTTGTGGGAATTTTTTGGGGGATTTTCTTGGATTTTCCCGTTAGCAATGTTGGCATCTCAGCATTTATTTAGGTCCCAGCTATAAGGAAGCAAAACTATGTCTCCATGAGTAACCGTGTCTCACACTGCTCAGTGTGCTCAGTCACATAATTAATCTCGGGAGGATAACTGGAAGGCATCTTGCGTCAGTTTCTTGTTTTTTTGGCGCAGCGGCCTCCACACCACCTACACGATCATTAGTTAATTACCCTGAGGTCTCACGTTCTGCTTTTCCCCCGTTTCCTCCCTCGCAGAAGAGTCACGTGTACAAGAAAACTCTCCAGGCTCTGATCTACCCCATCTCCTGCACCACGCCGCACAACTTCGAGGTGTGGACGGCCACCACGCCCACCTACTGCTACGAGTGTGAGGGGCTGCTGTGGGGCATCGCGCGCCAGGGCATGAGGTGCACCGAGTGTGGGGTCAAGTGCCACGAGAAGTGCCAAGAGCTCCTCAACGCCGACTGCCTGCAGAGTGAGACACAACACTTCACTAACGCTATTAAAACTCGATGAATTCTGGATTGTGATTGGTCAGAAGGTGTTGATTAGTTTTCTGTAACAGCAGCTCTGACAGTAGTGCAGCTGCAAATCACAGGTTTATATTAATGCGCTTGTTATAGAAGGGACAGCTATAGAAGGGACTTGTACAGCGGACGCTCCACGTAAACATGTGTGATTGTTGATATGGTGAAGTTTTCTGTAAGGAGAAATAGGGTTATGTAACATTTATGGAAGGAGTCTCCAGTGTCAGCGCTTTGTAACAGTCAGAGGTGAAGCTGTAACTTTAAGTTTTCTCACATCTTCAGGACAGAGGAGTTTACGCTTCCTTGCGGTTTCTCGTTAACATGAAAAGCTGCGGATTTTTGTCATATTAACTTCAGGAGAGAGAAAAAAAGAGGCTGGTGAGGGAACGACTGTTTATAGCTGCTATAACGTAAGTGAAAACAGGTACTAATAGTAACAGGATTCTTCAGACGTTCCACACATGTTTCTCTACTGTTACTAGTGATTATTCCTTACATTACAATCGCTTATAAAGCTCCAAGAAAGAGCTTTGTATGAAGTGTCACTAGCTTGGAGTGGCTCTTCAGCCATCTCCAGGATCTACAGCTGAACTCACCGAGAGCAAGTCCTTCATCATAACGCTAATGCCAGACCATCTAAGCCTAAAATTAGAGTGAAGAATTAATACTAGAACAAAGAACACAACTTGGAGAACAAAGGAACGTAAGAACCGGGGAAATACACACAAACATTGGCCCACTGGGTAGTGAAGATGAAGGACACAGAGAAAGCACAGTCATGTCTCTCTTTCTTCTTCTCTCTCTGTCTCTGTTCAGGAGCGGCGGAGAAGAGCAGTAAGACAGGTGCCGAGGACCGAAACCAGCACATCATCTCAGCCATGAAGGACCGCATGAAGATCCGCGAGAGGAACAAGCCTGAGATCTTCGAGGCCATTCGCACTGTCTTCAACGCCACCAAACTGAACCATGCGCAGCAGATGAAGACTGTTAAACAGACTGTCCTGGATGGGACGTCCAAATGGTCTGCTAAGATCTCCATTACAGGTTACAGGTCTTATTTGGGTCTTATTAATCTCCAGAATTATTAAAGTAAACAGAATGATAGTTGTATCAGCTCATGGTTATGTGTGTTTGTATATGTGTCACGTAACATCACTACTACTGCATAAGCACACATGGCTTTATCACTCTTTTATCACGACGATCGGTCGGTCCTCTGCTAATGAATCTCAAATTGCGATGCTGCTTTTGTATGAGATTCCTCTGATTGTTATTTTCTCAGACATAATTGCGTTAAAGTGAGTTTCACGCAGATCTTCTCCACAGGGGGCGACGCAGATGTCATAACGCTGCCAGAGTTCTTTAGGTTTTATCCCACTTCCTGGACATACAATAAGCTGTTGTGCTTAACTTTTATCTAATCTGTGGTATTTGTCTTGTGTGTGTGTGTGTGTGTGTGTGTGCGTGTGTGCGTGTGCATGAGCAGTACTGAGCGCTCAGGGTCTGCAGGCTAAAGACCGCACCGGCTCCAGCGACCCCTACGTCACGGTGCAGGTGGGCAAAACCAAGAAGAGAACCAAGACCATCTACGGAAACCTGAACCCCGTGTGGGAGGAAACGTTCAACTTGTGAGTCCTGGAATAATCTCACACACTCCGATCACGTCTGATCACGTCTGATCACGTCTGATTTGATACTACACTCTGGTTTTGTACATGATAATACAATGCTAGTAATAATACTCATCATATAACTTATAAAACACATTTAACAACATACTGAATCATGTAAATGGATGTAACATAACGTATCCAGGATGCTAACTAGCCATAATAACAACGCTGAAACGTCTCCCAGACAGCAGCAGCTAGCCTTCGTAGTGATGGTCCAGGCAGAATACACACACAGATACGTAATCACTCCATCATACTCTACATTTGTGTTATACATATCCATTGCTACTCTGTATTCTATATACAGACTCAAGGACACGCCCACATTTCCATATATGGGCTTCCAACAGGGAAGTTTTGAGAGAGAACCTCTGGGGCTTATACAGCTTATACCGCTTATGGCTAGAAACATGTCTGACTTCAAGGCACGCCCACACACACACAGACTGAAGGACACGCCCACGTTTCCATATATGGACTCAGAGAGACACCTTGTGTGGTCAGGAATCTGCAGACGGACCTTATTGATCTTAGCTGTGTGATAATGACTGTCTGTCCTACAGCAGGTCATGGTTTTAGGATCAGCTTTATTGTTTAACTCTCTCTCTTTTTCTCTCTCTCTCTCGTTCCACAGCGAGTGCCATAACTCATCGGATCGTATAAAAGTCCGCGTGTGGGATGAAGATGACGATATAAAGTCTCGGGTGAAGCAGAGGCTGAAGCGTGAGTCGGATGATTTTCTGGGTCAGAGCATCATCGAGGTCCGGACGCTGAGCGGAGAGATGGACGTGTGGTACAACCTCGGTGGGTTTCACTACCCTGTGTGTGTGTGTGTGTGTGTGTGTGTGTGTGTGTGTGCTTATAGAGCAAAATACTGAGTGATGATGTTGATTATTTTCCTATAACAGCACATCCCCAAGTGTTTTATTCCTCTTATTGCACAACAGTTTGCCCACAATTGCATCATTAAAGTACAAGACATCCCACTTTTTATCCGTTTACAGTTACATTTAATATTGTGGAACATTAGGAAAGCTATAAACAGTCGTTCCCTCATCAGCCTCTCTTTATGTCGAGTCTGTTCATTTCCGCACTTTTTAATGTGTTGGGTATGAAATATGATGATGTTCGGTGAGTCAGGGTTAATCGACTCCCTCCATCATCCACTCTAATCTTTATTAATGTATGAGATGTGACTCAGAGAGGCAGCTGGAGATTATAAATATAACATTAACCCAAACGTAATTAAGGCATTTATTTTATTTCAGCGTAATAACTCCAGCAGCCGAGCCGCTCGTAGTGAAGCGACTCACTCAGACACGAGAGAAAATCTTCACTCTCACAGCTTCCACGCTGAAAAGCTCAACACTCCTCATCTCTCCGTCTCTCTGTCTCAGAGGTTTATCGTCTTACTCACCCACTCATACCTCTGCGTGTGTGTGTGTGTGTGTGTACACAGAGAAGCGCACGGATAAGTCGGCTGTGTCGGGCGCCATCAGGTTACAGATCAGTGTGGAGATTAAAGGAGAGGAGAAAGTGGCACCGTACCACCTACAGTACACCTGCCTGCATGAGGTACACACACACACACACACACACACAGACACGTTTGTGTGTAGAAAAATAACCCCTAACCTGTTGCTGGGCTCCTGATCAGATTCCAGCACCACACACTTACACAGAAGCCAGATTACATACAGCTCATTATAATGTGTGTAACATTCCAGTCTCAGACAAACCCAAACCTGCAGCCCCCTGCGTTCCTCCTCGTCTCCATGTGATTTACTGCCGTTTACATCACGGCTTCAGGAGTCGCGGAGCACGTGTGTGAGAGTGTGTGTGTGTGTGTGTGTGTGTGTGTGTAGAATATCTTCCACTACCTGACAGACATTGAGGGACAGGGTGTGGTGAAGCTGCCTGCTGCTCGAGGTGACGACGCCTGGAAGGTTTATTTTGACGAGGTGGAGCAGGAGATCGTGGACGAGTTCGCCATCCGCTACGGCATCGAGTCCATCTACCAGGCCATGACGTACGTGTGTGTGTGTGTGTGTGTGTGTGTGTGTGTGTGTGTGTGTGGTCTCAGTGAAGGAGGTGTACCTCTGTACCTCTATTGGAATGAAGAGTTTGTGTTTCTCTGTTTGTCTCTCTGTCTCTGTTTCTCTCTCTCTCTCTCTGTTTTTCTCTCTCTCACACACACACACTGTTTCTCTCTCTCTCTCTCTGTCTCTCTCTCTCTGTTTCTCTCTCTCTCACACACACACACACTGTTTCTCTCTCTCTCTCTCTGTCTCTCTCTCTCTGTTTCTCTCTCTCTCACACACACACACACTGTTTCTCTCTCTCTCTCTCTGTCTCTCTCTCTCTGTTTCTCTCTCTCTCACACACACACACACACTGTTTCTCTCTGTCTCTCTCTGTCTCTATCTCTCTGTTTCTCTCTCTCTCTGTTTTTCTTTCTCTCTCTCTCACACACACACACACACACACTGTTTCTCTCTCTCTCTCTGTTTCTCTCTCTCTCTCTCTGTTTCTGCAGGCATTTTGCGTGTCTCTCCTCTAAGTACATGTGTCCCGGTGTTCCCGCTGTGATGAGCACTCTGCTGGCAAACATCAACGCTTTCTTCGCTCATCCCACCTCCAGCACCAGCGTCTCTGCCAGCGACCGCTTCGCCGCCTCCAACTTCGGGGTATGACCACCACTACACCCTATACCCTACACCCTACACCCTATTCACTTCCCCCTATACCCTATACCCTATTCACTTCCCCCTACACCCTATACCCTACACCCTACACCCTATTCACTTCCCCCTATACCCTACACCCTACATCCTATACCATACACCCCACTCACTTCACCCTATACCCTTCACCCTACACCCCACTCACTTCACCCTATACCCTTCACCCTACACCCCACTCACTTCACCCTATACCCTACACCCTACACCCTATTCACTTCCCCCTATACCCTATACCCTACACCCTATTCACTTCCCCCTATACCCTACACCCTACATCCTATACCCTACACCCCACTCACTTCACCCTATACCCTACACCACTTCACCCTCACCCTACACCCCACTCACTTCACCCTATACCCTACACCACTACACCCTACACCCCACTCACTTCACCCTATACCCT
>CM075026.1:383472-395889 GCA_037576675.1 Pangasius sanitwongsei | reverse complement strand
CAGCACTCCACAACACTACACATCACTCCACAACACTACACATCACTCCACAACACTCCACAGCACTCCACAGCACTACACAACACTCCACAGCACTACACAACACTACACAGCACTACACATCACTCCACAACACTCCACAGCACTCCACAGCACTACACAACACTCCACAGCACTCCACAGCACTACACAACACTACACAGCACTACACAACACTCCACAACACTACACAGCACTCCACAGCACTACACAACACTCCAAAAACACTCCACAACACTCCACAGCACTACACAACACTACACAGCACTACACATCACTCCACAGCACTCCACAGCACTCCACAGCACTCCACAACACTCCACAGGACTCCACAGCACTACACAACACTCCACAGCACTCCACAACACTCCACAACACTACACAACACTACACAATACTCCACGACACTCCAAAAAACAACAGCTAATTCTAATGATGCAGGATAAAGTGGCTAGAAAGTGTGACATGTTGTTCTTTAATTAATAAGAAACGTTGTAATGGTTAATTGCTTGGTATAAGAGGAATAATACACTTGGGGACATGCTGCTGTAGGAAAATAATCATCTTTGTGAGTGTTGGTTAATAAGGCTATGAGTAACGGTACGTGTTTCTCCTTCAGACGATCAGTAAAGTGCTGCTGCAGTACTGCACCTCGCTGTCCAACAGCTTCCCGTCCTACTGCGAGAAGGAGAAGACGGTCAGGGGCTCTCATTCACACTCCGTCTGTCTGTGTGTGTGTGTCTGTGTGTGTGTCTGTGTGTGTGTCTGTGTGTGTGTGTGTGGCAGTAGATAAATCTGATCTTGTTAGGCTATTATGTTCTTTTTATTCAGTCCAGAGCATTAGCCAGCATTTGCTTTCTGTAGGTTCATCAGATCAGGATCTCACACTTGACTAACGTTACCTGAGACACGTACGTTAGCTAAGTGTTTCTCTGTAGCTAGCTGAGCTTTAATTGGCCAAGAAAATATCTTAAAAACTGGAATTTCTGTGCAAGACCACTGTTTAATAAACATTACCATCTCTCTGTCTCTCTCTGTCTTTCCCTCTGTCTGTTTTCCTCTCACTCTTCGTCTCTCTCTTTCTGTCTCACCCTCGCTGTCCCTCTGTCACTGTCTTACTTTCTCTATCTCTATTCTTTCTCTCTCTCTCTCTTTCTCTATGTCTCTCTGCCTCTGTCTCTCTCTCCCCATCGCTGTCACTTTCTCACCCCATGTCTCTGTCTCACACTCTGTGTCCCTGTCTCTCTCTCTCCCTTTTGCTCTCTCTATGTCACTGTCTCAATCTCTTTCACTCTCTCTGTCTCTGTGTCTCTCTCTCTGTCTCTCTCTCTCTCTCTCTCTCTCTCTCCAGCCCTGTGTGTTGATGAATAATGTGCAGCAGATGCGGGTGATGCTGGAGAAGATGTTTGAGTTTATGGGAGCCAAACAGGTGAATGAAACAGCTCACTCTCTGTGTCTCACTCTCTCTCTCTGTCTCACTCTCTCTGTGTCTCACTCTTTCTGTCTCACTCTCTCTGTGTCTCTCTCTTTGTTTTTTCTTGATGAAAAAGGCAGGAGTGAGTGTACTGCTTCAGCCATCACAGTTCAGTTACAGTCTAATTCAATGACAATTGCTGATCACCTGCTGATGTGTAGTGGTGTGTGTGCGTGTGTGTCTGTGTTTGTGTGTGTATGTATGTATGTGTGTGTGTCTGTGTGCATTGTGTGTGTGTGTGTTTTGGATGATCACTGTGTCGTAACAGTGAAATCACTGTTGTGTGTGTGTGCTGATTATTGCTGTGTTTGTTTCTAGTTAACTGCTGAGGAGGAGAGGGTAGGTGGAGAGCAAGTAACCCACTAGTAGTCATCCTGTGCGTGTGTGTGTGTATGTGTGTGTGTATGTGTGTGTGTATGTGCGTTTGTGTGTGTGTCAAAGGTGTGTATTTATACAGAGCCGCACCTGTAGTTCCACCCTGTCTGTGTACAGTGATGAAACTTTACCAGGAACATTATCACAATGTAGCTATTTCGAGTGGACTGTAGATTAGTTGTAGTTTTTTAAAATTGTAGTTTTGCTGTAGCTGATTTGTAGGTAAGCTGTAGTTCAGTTGTAGTTCACTTGTAGTTCACTTGTAGTTCAGCTGTAGTCATCTCTTTGTCCATCTAATATACACACGTTTCCATCCAGCTGGATTCTGACTAGAAACTCCAGAAATCCAAATACACACCTGAACTTCACAAACACTCAGATGGAAACTAATCAAAGCTACCCGAGTGTGTGTGTATGTGTGTGTGCGTGTGTGTGCGTGTGTGTGCGTGTGTGTGTGTGTGAGTGTGAGACCTTTTCATGTTTTTGGAAACACACATGCAATGCAGAAATCATTCTCTGGTCGTTTTTTTTCCGCAAAGCTTGAGAATGAGGAGGAGCAGGAGGATCCGGATGAAGAGGTTTGTGAGAGAGAGTGTGTGAGTGTGTGTAAATGCGTGGGAGAGTGTGTGTGTGTGTGTGTTTGCGCGCAAGTGTGTGTGACATTTTCATGCTTTGGAAACACACACGATGCAGAAATCATTCTGTGATTGTTTTGTTTCACAAAGCTTGAGAATGAGGAGGAGCAGGAGGATCTGGACAAAGAGGTTTGTGCGTGAGAGCGTGTGTGTGTGAGTGAGAGCGTGTGTGTGTGTGTGTGAGAGCGTGTGTGTGTGAGAGCGTGTGCGTGTGTATGTGAGTGCCTGTGTGTGTGTGTGTGTGTAAGTATATGTTTAGTAAAGAGACATCACACTCTTTCCCTGCACTTCAGGCAGTCTCTGATGATGAGGGCAGCGAGGTGTGTATCTAAACTGTGTGTGTATGTGTGTGTGTGTGTTACAGTAAGTTAACTTTTCTCTTGATTCTGACTCATTTCTTATTATTTCATACCTCTCCCTCCCTCTCCCTCCCTCCCTCACTCTTCCTCCCTCTGTCTCTAGCTCTTCTTGTCCTCCCTCGTTCTCCCTCGTTCCCTTGGTGTCGTGTTTGTGTGTAACAGACAGCAGGTGTTTGTTGTGCTGTTTAACACACACTAACACAGTGTGAGACTCAAAGCTCAGCTCTGTCATTAAATACATCACCAAATCTCATACCTGCATATCAGTCCACCAACACAAAATATCCAAAAACTGACCTGATGAAGATTAGGGGATGGTTAACACACAAACACACACATACACACATACACACACACACACACTCACACACTGTACAGGGAAAAGATGAGCTTCAGTCTCTAACTACGCACCTACATGGTGAACAATAGGGTAGGAGTGTGTAATAAACTGCAGTAAGTGTTTAGAAACCCACTGCTGTACCTAATACACACTTGTACATGCACCCCCCCCCCCCCCCCCACACACACACACACGCACACACACGCACACACACACACACTACCATGTCAGTGTCGCGGCTGTACTGAGAAGCTTGTATTCACTGATGGATGGGGTGCCATTACTTTGTGCAGCTCCGTAGACGGGCCACAGTCAGTAAATTTATACATACAAAGTAATCTATGTGGTAAATGCACCTCATAAAAGTGTGTGTGTGTATTTGTGTGTGTGTGTGTGTGTGTGAAATCAGATAGTAACATCTGTTCAGCTCAGTGACTGACATGATTGAGTCACTAGGGGCATGGGGCAGATTGTGTGTGTCTGTGTGTGTGTCTGTGTGTGTGTCAGTGTGTGTATGTGTGTGTTCTCATGTTTTGTCTGTGTGTCTGTGTTTGCTTACACCAGGGTGAGAAGAGAGACAAAGAGAAAGAGGTTCGTTACTGACACACACACACAGACACATACACATTTACTATGTCCTTGCTCTGAATTAGTGTGCTGCATTTGAATGTTGGTTGCGTGTGTGTGCGTGTGTGTGTGTGTGTGTGTGTGTAATTATTTTGAAAGGCTTTCAAAACTGAGTGGCAGAAATTCAAAGAGAGACAGACAGAAAGATTCCTCTCCTGTAAAGCAGATTATCTGTATATTGTGTGTGTGTTTGTGTGTGTGTGTGTGTGTGTGTTTACAGTTGGACTCAGAAGCAGCAGAAATCCTGAACGATCTTCAGGTTAAACTCAACACGGTTCTGGACAACCTGAGCGCTGTGTTTGCTAAGAGGTACATCATCATCACCATCATCATCACCATCATCATCATCATCACCATGGGCCCGTAGTCAGAGTCTACGACTTAAGTTCAACAGTTGCGTCAGTATTTACGTGAGGAAAGTTGCTGGTATTCAGAGTCGGGTTACGCAGCTGCTTAAGTGGACTTTCTGAGCTCCATATTTAGTTTATTCAAATTTCCTGTGTGTAGTTCACAAGGTTGCCAAAAGACTAATATGATGATACCTGAGTGAGCAGATGGTGAGCGTTGAAATAAATGTAACAGGAGTCTCGTATATCACCAGTATATCACTGCATGAATAGTCCTAGCTTTAATGATCACATTAATCACTGGTTTAACTGAACAAAAATGGCTTCCACACTCATTATTCCTCAGCGCATACAATAGCACCTGATCCAGCACGTCCTGTTATTTTAAAGTTCATTTCTAGACCATTCAAAAAAATCAGAGATAGAAGATACAGAGTGAAGAAGGAAACAGAGGGTTTTTTCCTCTGAATAGTGATGTGAGCAATTTCAGATTTCAGCTCCTCACTGTGAGCCCCAGGAGCTTTCCCCATAACCGTGAGCTCCACCTGTCGCTCCTGCTGCCCTCTGGTGGACGTGAGAGGCATGACGACAATGTCAAGACCTGAACTTACCTTCATGACTTGTTTCCTGATATTAAACAATACCACATTACCTCAGTCTCTCTCTCTCTCTCTCTCTCTCTCTCTCTCTCTCTCTGTAGTTTCCAGGCCCGTATCAGCGTGTGTATGCGTCAGGTGGGTGAGATGGTGTATCAGGTTAAAGGTCCTCTGAACCAGAACTCCAGGAACAGCGCGGAGTCGGACGCCGTCACAGCGCTCAGGCCGCTCATGGAGTTCCTCGACTCACAGTGAGAGAAATTTGCTACCATTAACACAGATGAAGGTGTGCAGTGTGTGTTGGTCGTGCATGTGTGTGTGTCGAGTGCTTTCCTTTGTTTGGCACCAAGAAATCATTCCAACACACATGCTGTTGTTTTTCTCATCACAAACTCAGCTAGATTTTTACTCAAAACGCTTAAGAACACTCTTAGATTGTAGCTAGCCTCAGTCATTAGCCTGCTCATGCTAGGCGTCTGTATTGAGCGGTTGCCTAGCAACATGTGTACATGACTTGAACCATTTGAGCAGTGACCGTGTGTTCAACTTCTCATATCATCAGCGTGAGTTATATCTGAATGTGTGTGTGTGTGTGTGTGTGTGTGTGTGTGCAGTCTGAGCATATTTGCGGACGTGTGTGAGAAGACGGTGCTAAAGCGGGTGCTGAAGGATCTGTGGAGGAACGTTCTGATCTGCATGGAGAGAACCATTGTACTGCCGGAGAGCAACGACAGCATCGTACGCGCTCTCACACACACACACAGAGTTGTGTAACACAGCGTGATCTGTTCACTGAATGTCAGACCTCTGGTTTTCTTGCCGTGTGTGTGTGTGTGTTGCAGGGTGCTCAGCTTCTCACTGCAGCCAAGGAGCTCTCCAAACTAAAGGTAGCGTCCTTCATGTTTGTCAGTGTGACAACTGTTAGTGCTCACAAATGATCTGGAGTGGGCGTGTCTAACAGCTGTCAATCACTCTGGTTGCCGTAGGGAGGGGGCGAGGCCAAGTACCTGTCTCCGAGGCAGTGTGTGGTCATGGAGGCGGCGCTGGACACCATCAAGGTGAGACACAGCCGTCTCTTATTTCTCCCAGTGTGTGTGTGTCGCTGTCATACAGCAGCTCTCACACCTCTCGCTTTCTCCTCTTAATCTGACTTAATCTCCCGTCTGCGCCGCCGATGTCACACTCACACACCTCCTTCAAGAGCTTTTTAATGTAATCCCGGCTGCTGCGTTGCTGTTTATTACCACCATGGAGAAGTCCTTGAAGAAGTCGACCTATCTGCTGTCTTTCCTCACCTGCTGTCTTTCCTCACCTGGTTGTGACGAGCTTCAGTGTGTGTGTAGAGCTCCTCACCTCACTGAACCTGCTGTGTTAAAGGTGTTCATTAAGGAATAACACACCACACACTGTGCTGCTGTACGAAACTAACACACACCTGGGTGGTGTGCTGCGGCCTCACGTGAAGGCCGAAAGTGGATTGTTACATTTATATGACACCAGAGTGTGTGTTATTCCACTTATACCACAGCGATTCTCCAAACATTACAAACTTTAATTTATTAATGAACACGTCACGCTTTTAGCGGATTATAGTTTTTCCTCGAAACGAGTTAGTTCCTGTTGTCACTTACGTTACAGCAGCTGTAAACGGTCGTTCCCTCTGCTCTTTATTCTCTCTCTCGACGTTAATAACCCAAAAAAAATGCAGAGAACCCGCGAAGAAGCGTAAACTCCTCTGTCCTGAAGACGTCTTAAAGTTACAGCTTCACCTCTGACTGTTACAAAGCGCTGACACTGGAGACTCCTTCCATCAATGTGACATAAACATCTCCTTAATCTGGAGAAAGCTTCATCACATCAACGTTTACACACTTCTTAAATCCGTTTATATGGAGCACCCGCTGTACACGTCCCTGAGAATGAGCTGTTACTATGGAAACGATAACGTATTAGAGCGAGTGCATTAATGTAGTAAGTTGTTTTTGCTGCCTTTTTCTAACACAATGATATTTAGCTATGAAGTGATTCTCATCCCGTCTGTGTCTGTGTGTGTGTGTCTCACTGTGTGTCTCACTGTGTGTATACATGTGTGTGTGTGTCTCACTGTGTGTCTCACTGTGTGTATACATGTGTGTGTGTCTCACTGTGTCTCACTGTGTGTATACATGTGTGTGTGTGTGTCACTGTGTGTGTGTGTGTGTATATGTGTATGTGTGTGAATGTGTGCATATGTGTGTATATGTGTGTGTGTGTGTTTGTCTCTCACTGTGTGTATGTGTGTGTTTGTCTCTCACTGTGTGTATGTGTGTGTTTATGTCTCACTGTGTGTGTGTGTGTGTTTGTCTCTCACTGTGTGTATGTGTGTGTTTATGTCTCACTTTGTGTGTGTGTGTGTGTGTGTGTGTGTGCTGCAGCATTTCTTCCACGCGGGTGGTGATGGTCTGAAGAAGTCGTATCTGGAGAAGAGTGATGAACTCCGCTCTCTGCATTACGCTCTGTCTCTTTACGCACAGAGCACCGACGAGCTCATCCGCACCTTCATCATCACACAGCACTCACAGGGTACACACACACACACACACACACACACACACACACACACTTAAATATGAATAAAAGAGTATATGTTAGTGATGGTGTTTTCTGTAGTGCACAACGGCACGAGCATGAGGATCACACCTAAAGAGAGCTTACGACCCGAAAGAGGTGAGACACACACACACACAGTCTGACTCTCTCTTTCTCTCCCTCTCTTCTCATAATGTCCCTCATTTGTATCTTTCCTCTCAGTTTAGCTCATGTTTCGCTTCCTCCCCTGTGTGTGTGTGTGTGTGTGTGTGAGACAGCTTCTGGAATTGAGCAGTTTATAGGTGAGGCTGTGATTCAGGTGGATGCGACGCCCCCCACTGCCAACACCGAGCAGAAGATTACTGTCAAAGGTCTGTCTGTCTCTCTCTCTCATTCTTTCTCTGTCTCTCTCTCTCATTCTTTCTCTGTCTCTCTCTCTCATTCTTTCTCTGTCTCTCTCTCTCTCTGGTCTCTCTCTCTCTCACTTTCTCACTCTGTCTTACTCTGAAGTTTAAAATTCAGCAGTGCTTTATTGGAACAAATGTTACAAATGACATTATTGCTAAAATAAATAGTGCAAGTAAATTAGAGCCGATTCCCAACAATAAGCATTTATATACAGTCTGTAGAACCTGGTGTGTGTCCGTGTGTGAAGGAGGAAACAGGTGAATTTTTATTTTCTCTCAATTTTCAGGATATTTTTAATAAACTCAACAGAAAAAAAAGTCTCAATATTTCCAGACTTTCACTTCGTTCAAGTGCACGCTCACGTTGTGTGTGTGTGTGTATGTGTGTGTGTATATGTGTGTGGATGTGTGTGTGTGTGTCGTGTGCAAACTCCACTGCCTCTGTCTGTCTCTCTGGCTCACAGCCACCCCTGAAAAGACAGAAAAAAAAAAACGCACATAAGTAGGCTGGCGGAAATCAGACGCACAGGTGAGAATCATCACGTGTTACCTGCCGGTTCAAGCCGCCTCCTCTCTGTCTGCAGCTGCTGCTAGACCACGCCCCCTCTGCCACAATATACACAACATATCTAAGTAGAAAAAAATAAAAATAAAAACACACAAACAAACCAAAAGACAAACAGGTAACTGAATATATTATGAGTGTGTGCAGGACAGTCTGAGTCTCACTCTCCAGATGGAACACATTACTCACACTTTCACACTATTCTCTCTCTCTCTCTCTCTCTCTCTCTCTCTCTGTCAGTGATCGGGGTGAACGATATGAAGTGGCAGACGTCAGGACTGTTCCGCCCGTTTGTGGAAGTCAGCCTGATCGGCCCGATGCTCGCAGATAAGAAGCGAAAATTCACCACCAAGTCCAAGAACAACTGCTGGACGGCCAAATACAACGAGAGCTTCCTGTAGTGAGTGACCGTCACGTTGACTTGCTGGATTTTCACGCTAGCGTTCATGCTTAACCTCAGTAATATTCAGACGTGTGCACTGTTTTCTCCCCTCACACTGGGACATCACACTTTGCGTGTCATCTACAGCAGCACTATGCTGTTTTCTTAAAAATCTCTATACATGAATGTGATTTTTTTATATCATTTCTCTCTCCATCCCTTCATCTCTCTCTCTCTCAGTGTTCTGGGTAAAGGTGTGAGCGCTGAGTTCTACGAGCTGCAGGTGACGGTGAAGGATTACTGCTTTGGGCGGGCGGACCAGGTGGTGGGCGTGGCCGTGATCCCGTTAGCCCTGGCCGTTGGGCTCGAGAGGCGGAGCTTCGTGTGTTGGTGCCCGCTGGCCCCGAGCATCGCCACGGATCAGACGGGCACCACGACCCTGCGCATCCTCGCCCAGCGCCATGACGACGAGATTGCCAGGGAGTTCATTCGACTGAAGAGCGAGAGACGACCTACAGAGGAGGGAAGGTAGAGAGGGAGAGAGAGAGAGAGAGAAACAGAAAAAGTTCAGGCCAGAAAAAGAGGGAAGTGAAGTTTCATTTTTTACCTCACTCACACTTTTTTTGCAGAAGCCGATAAAGAATGAAAGAATGGTGAGAGGGAACCTCCTACTGTAAGTGTGTGGCAAACACACACACACACAAATACACACACAATCACGCCCACACACACACACACACACCTGTACAACACATCTAAGTGTGACAAGCTGTGTGTGTCTTCAGGCTCAATCTAATCACATTTACCCCGAATCCTTTGCAGAAAACTGATATATTTGAGCAAATAAAAAGATGACATACATGTATGTTGTTTTCTGTGTGTGTGTGTGTGTGTGTGTGAAAGAGACAGAGAGAGACTGTGTGTGTACCCAAAGCCGATTCCTTTTTTGCCAAACTCAGACTTCTTGCTCTTTATACACTCTTTGCTATTGGTGGCCTTAAGAAGGGGCGGAGTCACAGTCCCCGATTACTGTAGTCTTTTGATCTTGCCTCCCCCTCCTCTCAAATGTAACAAAATTCCTCAACAAGTCATTTGACAGATATGAACCAATCAGCTAGAGAGATTTCTCAGAGTGGGCGGAGTCTGTATATGCTGTAAACACAGTGGCTAGTCTCCTCTTAAATGGTCTAAATAAGCTCCATTTCACACACACACACACACACACACACACACACACACTAATATCGCTAATATTCTGAGCTTTACTGCCCAAATATGCTGATCACTGCCATTGGTCAGCTTGCTATGCAGTGATTGGCTGAGAGACATGACATGCCAGCTGAGTCGTGCGTTTGAGCCAAGGATTGGTCTCAAAACGATGTGTTATAATAATAGTAATAATAATAATAATAATAATAATCTTGTGCCAAACAGTTTAGACGTTTAGATTTAACTGCTGATTTATATTTTATTTCTCCTCATTAATGCACGGGAAACAGTGGCTGTGCACTGAGGAAAGCGTTTAGCATGGAGTTACCGTATATTTTATTTTACGTATTGTCAAAATGTGGAATAAGATATTTATTTAGTTATTATTAGATTATCACGGCTGTTTAATATTCCTGTATCAACATGTGAATTTTGTAAATAAATTATTTATGATGAATAACTGGGCTCTGCGTATTATGTCCCCAAAAACCTGACTAATGATTTATTTACAGGTGATATGTGTAATGGTGTAAGTATTATATGTGTAATGATTATATAGTATATGTGTAACAGTATAAATACAGGTAATGTTGCTATTATTTTATTTCACAGCACTGAGAGGGAGCGCCATCGTGGCACCTGAGCAGGTAAAGATGGATTTACAGACAGAGGAATGAAGATCAGGACTGTAGCAGTAACTACACTGCACCAGCAGGGGGCACTGAAGTAAAGCGTTACAGCCAGTGTACACATTATAGAACAGCTATTCAACTAAAATCTCTGAACGTCTTTAACACTTATATAATACTTCCTCGCTTACAAAGATCTGCGTAAGCAACTAGCATGACTGAATGGTGCCAGCAGTTATCTTTTAACATTTAGCCATTAGTGATTAGTTTATGGCTGTAATACGACATCATTTTGAAGTCGTGATGTTTTCTTATGTAACATTTGACTGCACTGTGCTTAAAACTTTTCTTCCTTTCTTCTTCCTACTAGTCTTTAATTTTCTTTTTTATACAGCAAACTTGCCTGTTAGATAGGTGATATTATTATTATTATTAGTATTATTAGTAGGAGTAGTAGTACTAATATTAGTTATTGTAGTAGTAGTAATAGTCATAGCAGTAGTAATAACAGTAGAAACAGTAGTTACAGTAGAAATAGTTTTCAATAGCAATAAATAAAAATAGTAACAGTAGTAAAAGCAGCAATAGTAGTAGCAGTAAAAATAGTAGTACTAGCGGTAATAGTTGTGAGAAATAATAAGAGAAATAATAGTACTAACAGAGTAATAGCAGTCATACTGTTAGTAATAATAATCGTGATAACAGCAGTAATAGTAATAATAGCAGTAATAGTTGTAACAACAGTAATAGTTGTAAGAATTGTAATAGAAATAACACTAGTAATACAGTCGTAGTAACAGCAGTAATAGCAGTAATAGTAATGATATTATATGTGTAATGAATTATATATGTGTAACAGTATAAATACATGTAATGCTGTTAATATATTTTATTTCACAGCACTGAGAGGGAGCGCCATCGTGGCAGCTGAGCAGGTAAAGATGGATTTACAGACAGAGGGATTAAGATCAGGACTGTAGCAGTAACTACACTGCACCAGCAGGGGGCACTGAAGTAAAAGTCCACTGAATGGTGCCACCAGTTATCCTTTACTATTTAACCATCAGTGATTATTTGTTTAAGGCTGTAAATACAACATCATTTTGAAGTGGTAATGATTTGCCTCTTCATCTTACCACATTCGACTGCACTGCACAGGGGTAACAGCAGTAAAAGCAGTAATAGTAGTAATAGCAGTCATGTTAAGTGCTGCCAGTGTAGTAACAGTGGTATTAGTAGTAACAGTAGTAATAATAACAGTAATAATAGCAATAATAGCAGTAATAATTGTGATGGCAGTAACAGTAGTAATAATAAATAGTAGTGATAGTAGTAACAGTAATGATAATGATAACAGATTTAACAGTAGTAACAATAGTATTGATAGAAACTAATAATAGTAGTAAGAGCAGTAATAATACTAAAGAGTGTAATAGTTGTAATAATGGTAACATTAGTAACAGCAGTAACAGTAGTGATGGCAGTAATAATAGCAATAACCGCAGTAATAGATGGCAATAACAGGAGTAACAGTAATATTAGTAGAAACTGTAGTAATATTAGTAACAGCAGTAATAGTAGTGATGGCAGTAACAGGAATAACAGTAATGTTATTTACAGCAGTAATAGTAGTGATGGAGTAACAAAAGTAACAGTAATGTTAGTAGTAACAGCAGTAATAGTAGTGATGGCAGTAACAGTAAATATAACAGTAATGTTAGTAGTAACAGCAGTAATAGTAGTGATGGCAGTAACAGCAGTAATAGTAGTGATGGAGTAACAGGAGTGACAGTAATGTTAGTAGTAACAGCAGTAATAGTAGTGATGGAGTAACAGTAATGTTAGTAGTAACAGCAGTAATAGTA
>CM075026.1:368560-383372 GCA_037576675.1 Pangasius sanitwongsei | reverse complement strand
TGTTAGTAGTAACAGCAGTAATAGTAGTGATGGAGTAACAGTAATGTTAGTAGTAACAGCAGTAATAGTAGTGATGGAGTAACAGTAATGTTAGTAGTAACAGCAGTAATAGTAGTGATGGAGTAACAGTAATGTTAGTAGTAACAGCAGTAATAGTAGTGATGGCAGTAACAGTAAATTTAACAGTAATGTTAGTAGTAACAGTAATGATAGTGCCCATCAACAGCAGCTCCTTTTTATTATTATAGTTCATCCAAAAGCAGTCATAGTGTGTGTGTGTGTGTGTGTGGGTGGGTGTGATGAATCATTTCCACTTTAGCTGATCCTTAATGGGGGAAGAACAGAAACCAAAATCATTAACATTCCTTCCCTCTCAGCAGAACCATCTGGAACCTGCAACGTTCTGCAGGCCTCAGCCGGTCATGTGACCAGTTCTGATGTCGTCTGATCTCAGAGGTGTGAGGATCAGTGCAGGTGTCAGAGTTTGTTTCAGTGTTTGGAGTAAACACTAGTATTTGGAGTAATACAGAATCTGTTTAAACTATTAGACTTAATAAGGTGTGGAATTTTCCACTCTGGTTTTGTTGATGTTGGTGAAATCGTGTATCAGTGTTTGTGTCCAGAATAAACAGTGAGCACAAACACTGCAGTTCCTCCAGTTATCCTGTGTGTGTGTGTGTGTGTGTATGAGTGGTTTCTTGTGAGAAGAAAACCACTAATGGAAAAGTGGTTGTTTTTTATGTATTTTGATCCATTATATAAATTATATTGTGAGTTTATTGATGCTTCATTAGCTCCAAATGCGGGTTTGGGTGTGTGTGTGTGTTCTAAGCATGTGTGTGTTGGTGTGTGTCTTTAGGGAAAGTTCAACATCTGAAACAAACTATGTGGACCAAACTGTATTTACTGCTGCTCTAGGGTCAGTTTTGTTTTTTTCTCACAGCTTGTAAATAGACATGTGGGAAATGAAGGGTGTGTGTGTGTGTGTGTGTGTGTGTTTGACTGTAGTGTTGTGGGTCTGAGTTTTTCAGAGCAGAGCAACAGAGGAGGGAAGAAAGTCACTTCCTTTTTTGGTGTGCAGGAAATTGATACTTTAAAAGAGGGAGGGGAGAGAGAGAGAGAGAGAGAGAGAGAAGGAGAGAGAGTTGTGGAAGTCTGAACAAAGACTCATACAGAGAGAAAAGTTGGGAATCTGAGAAAGCATTAAGGACGAGAGAGAGAGTGAGGGAGAGTGAGAGAGAGAGAGAGAGTGAGAGAGAGAGAGTGAGTGAGGGAGAGTGAGAGCGAGAGAGAGTGAAGGAGAGAGAGAGCGAGAGAGAGTGAGGGAGAGAGAGAGAGAGTGTATCAACTTTGGAGGACAAATACAGCAAAGGGCAAAAGAAAGAACAAGAAGAGGAGTCTGTGTGTGTTTGTGTGTGTAAGACGTGTCCTGCCTTGTTCTGTGTGTGTGTGTGTGTGTGTGTGTGTGTGTGTGTGTGTGTGTGGGTCTGTAAAAGTGAATGGGTCTACGCTTGATGCCACACCTCCCTGTCTACATATTAGCACGAGAGAGCAGACGGGAAAGAGAGAAAGAGAGAGAGAGAGAGAAGGACGAAATAGAAACTTTAACTACCTCTGATTGGAATTACAGATTGCTGGACGTCTCATCACACACCCACACACCCACACACACACCGGTAAGTCCTGGGTTTATAGATACGGAGATTACTGAGGAGGATTAGAGGAGAAGAATGACTTTCTGTTATCTGTAGATGAGTGTTTAGAAGGAAAAATGAAAAAAGTGAGAGTGCTATGTGTTTGTGTGTGAGAGAGAGAGACAACGAGGTGTGTGTGTGAGAGTGTGGGAAAACAGCAGTGGTTGTACACTCTTCTCTTAAAGGTTAGATCATTTCACAATTTTTTTGTTGCCCAAAAATGTTCTTCTGCTAGTTCTGTTCTCTGAAACGTTTGGTTGATGTGAACGAGAAGAAGCTCAGTGTTTCTGTCCTGTACTCCGCTTCTAGTACAGTCTTAAGGAAACTGACAGTGAGATCACCCCTGCCCTGAGGTCAGATTTTAGAAAATGATCATGCGCTATGCTTTCACCTTTACACCTTTACACCTTTACTTAAAGATATCATCAGAAGAGTTTTTTTTTTATTAAAAATATGAGATTCATTCTCGTGGGAGGAGTTTTTCCAGCTTTTCTGAGACTCCACAACCTCAAAGAACTTAAAATCTCATCAGCACCTTTTAAATCCTAATGTATACCCTGAGGACAGACTTCATCTCTGTTTACACCACAGTGCTGTTGAATTCTGACCAGAAGGTGTTGATTAATTTCCTTGAACAGCAGCTCTGACAGTAGTGCAGCTGCAAATCACAGGTTTGTGCATTAATGTGTTCATTCTAAGGCGTTATCGTTTCTGTAGTAACAGCTCATTCACTCCAGTGTCAGCGCTTCGTAACAGTCAGAGGTAAAGCTGTAACTTTAAGTTCTCCAACATCTTCAGGACAGAGGAGTTTACACTTCTTTGTGGTTTCACACGACACGACAAGCTGCGTTGTTTTTTTGTTTTTTTAATCTTATTAATGTCAAGAGAGAGAAAAAAGAGAGGCTGGTGAGTAGTCAACTTCAAAGTAATCAACTTCATGAGTGTAACAGTAACTCCACTTCATGTCCACTTTGCAGGTATGACAGCACATCCCCAATTTAGATTTTTTTTCTCTACGTAACGATAATATTTTCACTTCCATGATAACAAGATTGCGATGGTCATACGTTGTAGAAGTGCCTCAGGTGGCCTACTGTCATGTCCTTCAGCTTTATGGTGGAGAGTGAGAACCTTCTGCGAGAATAGTGAGTGACAGTGAAAATGTCAGTACTTTATATTTATAATAATTCAGCACTATAAGAAGTTAAACGATTGATCAGAGCAGACAGTAAATAAAACGGGTTTGTTTACGCGTTGATGTGAGAGTGGTGATGTGATCTCTGTTTGCCGACTGTCTGAGTTTGCTGGAATCTATTACACTCCTTTAATCCTCCTCCATTAATGCCCATTATCCACTCAGTCCACTTAAATCTTAAAACTCAGAGCTCCAGTGTTCCTTCATCAGCTTGATAAAAAAACATGTTCAGCTTCAGGACATGAGAGTGTGTCGTTAACTCGGTGAAAAACAGCGAGGAAGAAGAGTAATTAGTTCCGCATGGTGTTGTGTTACAGCACCGAGTTTTTCTTTGTGCTGGTGAAATGTCACATCTGTATGTGTGTGTGTGTGTGTGTGTGTGTGTAAACACATGAAATAATCATGCATCATTAATGAGTATGAGAATGAAATGAAGATAAATTTTCATCTTTTCTCTGGGCTCAACAAAAAAAAACATCCGACTGACTCAGAGGCCTTTGTTTTTATTTCTTTAATTATCTGTAGAAATGTTATTGCATCAGAAAAGCCTTCCTTCCAGCTGAGCAGCCTTAATGCTAGCTTATACACAAAGAGCCCGATCTTTGATGGTGGTGTTTTGCTATAAATAATAGTGTATGTCACAATGATGTCACGTGATTACAAATGATTGAAAAGGGAAGAAATGATGAGACGCACAGCGATAGATTCTGTCCGGATTTGTGCAGCTGTGGTGTTCCTGCGCTCTGACTATTTTGGTTAAAAGAGGCGTTTTATGGAACTGACCTTGCGTCCTGGTGTGGGGTTTTAATTGTTGGTTTGCATCATGTACGACGTGATGTCTTCCTCCTGCTCACATTAAAACAAAACCCATCTGAAATGCAAATCAGATCCTTTATGTGCTTGTCAAAGTTGCAGTAAAACTTTTCTCCCATTTGTTAAAGAAGGAAGTATTTATTTCATGTCTTTGCTAACGTGACCAGTTGGTGTTTAGTGGCCCGGCACCGTCTTCCTCTTCTTCATTGTTTCTGTTGTTCCTTTCTTCCCTGAGCTCTTTGACACTCGTGATGGAGTTCTTGTGATGATTTATTCTTTACCGTAAGGCCTGATATTAGACGTTGTCGGAGTTGTGTTACACTGATTGGGGATTTTTCTGTATCTATTTTTTTGGCTCACACTCCCAAACCACAAACCTTCTCACTCTGACAGAGGAAAAGGAAAGTGAGAGTGTCTCTGATGTTTTAAGGCTAATAGGTCAGTGACGTGTTTTTCCTGTTCCTTACACTTGCTTTAGTCCAGATGAACTTCATTTATCCTAAACTGAATCTAAAACCGAATAAAACTGATTGCTGTTATACTACACCTCCTCTATTTTAATGCTCATGCTGATAACAGAATACTGGAGCTGAATGAGTGGAAGATCAGGAACATTCCAGAAGGTAACATCATGGCAGGAGATGAATTCAGTGAAGTCTTTGTTAAATCTGTTTAGAACAATTATCCAGGAATGTTGACTAGGTGTTCAGTTTCAGCTCCTGAGTTAATTGACCTCGACCCCTTGTAAGGTCTGTGGCATCAGCATATAGCGGCGTCGCTAACCAGCCCCTCCGCCTGGCCGCTGACCCGCGTGAGCTCTCTCTGTGAAACATCTGCATGAATAATGCAGTAAAATAAGCACACGGCTGCGTAGCATAACACATCGCATTGTCTGGCTGATACACCGCTTATTGATGATGGATGAATAATTAATCGCTCGCTAGAAATTACAGAGTCTTATCGGGTAAAACGAGAGGAGGCCTGACGAGCTCGACTGCTCCTGAGACGAGCCGAGAGCAGCCACAAGGACGGGGTGAATTATTCACACGTCGCCTGCTCACACACATCATTATTTTTCCATGTGTTATGAGCTGCAGTTTTGGCCCAGTGCTAACGCTAACTCAACACCGGACACAAATAACCACCTCCATCCGTCTGACTCCGCCCATTTTAACTCACAATGGGACAGATTTACTTGGAACAGAATTCTATAGGTGATAGCAATGAACTCCATCATCAGATATAATGTGAAATAGTTCTACATATCAGTGAGTATAGCTTCATCATCATCATCACCTTCATCATCATCATCTTTATGATGCGGATGGTGATGTTGGTGAAGGTGATGATGATGAAGGTGTTGGTCATCATGGCTGTATCACTCAGGCAGTGTTCTTCTTCCACACACACACAGAGAGAGAGAGAGAGAGAGAGTGTGTGAACTCTGACTGTAACTGATGGAGCAGTGCTGTATGTCTTCATCAGGTTTTAGAGGTTTTGGACATCAGAGGAACAGCAGATGGAAAGATGTCTCCAGTTAAAGCAGCAAAACAAATCACGGTTCCTGCAGGGTGCCAATACTTATGGAGCAGAGTGTGAGCCAGCTTCCCAAACAGCTTGTAGGAGTAGTGTGCTTCTATTAGTATTTTCATCTAATGTATAACCAAACCATTTATTCCTTCATCCATCATCCATCCATCCATTTATATCTACCAACCTATTCGACCATCCATCCATTAATCTATACATTTATCCAGCCATCTATCCATTAATCTATGTGCATTCGTCTATCCATCCTCTCTCTGACTGCAGGATGACAGGAGTCTGATCTGTGCATCAGTTCCTCCATCAGCTGCATGTGTTGTCCTTTCTCTCTCTCTCTCTCTCTCTCTCTCTCTTTCTCTCCCTCTGCATTCTGCTTTTTTAAGCCTGAGGCAATGTGTGTGTTGTGCAACACATGGCAGTTTTTAGGATTCTCTAGCATGTTACTGCATGTTTTACTTCAGACGTGAGCTGTGTGTGTGTGTGTGTGTGTGTGTGTGCGCGCATCATTTAGAGAAACGCAGACTGGAGTTCTCATTAAGCATGAATCTAGTTTTGTGTGTGTGTGTGTGTGTATGTATGTGCGTGTATGTGTGTGCATGTATGTGTGGGTGTGTGTGTGTGCGTGTGTGCGTATGTGTGTGTGTGTGTGTTCCTCCTGGTCTGTTTAAACATTTCCTCCTATTGTGGAATTTCTCAGCACTTGATCACAGCTAACTGTGTTCCTTTTTTCTCACCGTTCACCACCATTGCACTTAGTTGTGCAACATAGTGTGTGTGTGTGTGTGTGTTGGGGGGGTGGGGGAGCATGTGGACAGGGAGTGTGTGTGTATGTGTGTGTGGCCCAGCGCTGAATTTTATCCCACAGCGCTTCTGAATTCAGCGGGATGCACTTTGGCTGAAACCATGTGATTCCATTTTGTTAGGTTGAAGGTGTGAGAAGCCACGCCCCCTTTCCCTGAGACTGACAGCCACGCCCCCTTCACTTAGTCATGACGAGACAGTGTGTAGGACGATAGGATGCTGTGAGTAAAAGGTTAATAATAGTTACAGCAGCTCCGATAAGACAAGAGGCTAAGTGTTTTACTGAGAACAGTTCATCCACACACACACACACACACACACACACATAGACACACACACTGGAATGTGAGACCTCACCCAGGCTAACGGGAAACCTGGAAAAAAAAACCTTTTTGTCTGAGCTTTAATACTGACGTAACTTTTGGAATATGATCCTAAATGCAGAAAATAAAAATTTCGCAGGTTGTGTTTTATGTGAACTTCAGAGCTACGTGTTCACAGGTTTAGCCGTGTGTTAGCATTAAGCTCATGCATTGTAGCATCATGTGTCTGGGTTGTGCAGGTACTGTGCTGGTTTTGGTGGCACTGTGTTTGTGTTTCGATGCAGCAGCTTGAGGCTACAGGGTGGAAAATGTAAAAACAGTGGTGAAGGTGTTTAGTGTGTATGTGGTTTAAGAATAACAATCAGGTCAGGTTTTGGTTTTTTTTTTTTTTTTTTTCTTTTTTACATTCCTGTAAGAACGAAGAGATCTCCTGAGAATCAGGACCACCGAAACTCTACCCCTTGCAACGTCTCCGCACGGTTTCAGAGGGTGATGTGGAGCACGAAGCTGTGAATTTAACGCTGAATTTTTCCCCACATGGTCTCATTACTCACTGATCACACCACTTAGTGTCCTACATCTACAGCCAACCAGGTCACGAGGCTGAAAATGAAGAAAATGTGGTCAAAATGTTATGGTATAGTGATCTGAAACTCATGATCTCTGTATTGCCTTCTGTTTGTGTGTGTGTGTGTGTGTGTGTGTGTGTGTGTGTGTGTGTATGTGTTCCAAATCTATTACTATTTAATCACCTATTGCTATTGCGTCTGCTATTACCTTTAATTCTGTATTTCACTTGTACATGTGTTTTTACTCATATTACATTTATTAATACATAACACACACACACACACACACACACATTATCACATATTATTACATTAAATACTTCAGTGTTTATTAGCACCCAAGTAAAACTAGCATTAGCCACACAGTCCAGCTAGTTTTGATTAGCCAAACCTGACTATGTGACATCATCGCTAGTTTCTCTTTTCCTTTCTCCAGCTGGTTCAACATGATTAATATAATTAGCAACATTAGCAACACCTGAACAAAGCACTGCTGTGCTAGTTAGGTTAGCTAACATTACCTTTTCAGCATTAGCTAGTTGGCTGTAATAGCTAGCCATGTTTGCTAACATGCTAATACATGTCAGTGTTTTCAGTTCCATGGAAATGCAGCAGAATTCCTCTGAATTTAAGACTAACTCTGGAACAGTGGATATAGAGATAGCACAAACATATGCCTGTGTAGAGTTTCTGTGTGTGTGTGTGTGTGTGTGTGTGTGTGTGTGAGAGAGAGAGAGAGATGTGCTGGAATTGACGAGGTGTTGATGGTGTTTGAGAGCTTTGTGTAGAATATGTCAAGCCACTTAAAAAACACAGTCATAGATGCAGAAACCCACCACTCTGACAGACAAAACTCACACACACACACACACACACACACACATGCACACACACACATGCACGCACGAGTGACGGCTGGTGGTTATTAAAAAGCTAGCTAGACTTACAGACAACATATTTCAGAAATTAATGCAAATAATCAACAGAACTTTATACTTACAGTTTCTTTATAGTGTATAGTAGCATGAAACACACACACACACAGTTTGACTTTTCATTCTGACTGAGTTTATTCTCACAGGGTGGAGAGCACACACTCCTGCTCCGGACGTAATGGAAACACTGTTTCAGGACATGTGTGTGTGTGTGTGTGTATGTTTTTCCCTTTAAACTGCACATTCCTAAACACACACGTGGTTTCTATAAATACGTTGACGGCTGAAGTCATTTAGGAATTCTGTCCAAATCACCACTATATGTTGTGTGTGTGTGTGTGTGTGTGTTGCTTTATTACTTTATCCCAGAACAACTCCACCTCCTGTAAGACACAGGGCTTTTGTTTCTGTGCAGCGTTGAGCGTAGAGTTCTGCGTAGAGTTCTGCGTAGAGTTCTGCGTAGAGTTTTGCGTAGAGTTCTGCGTAGAGTTCTGCGTAGAGTTTTGCGTAGAGTTCTGTACTTTGCTTATACCACAGCAATTTGTTAGTCATTATTAATATCATTATTAATAAACATTTTAATGGTTTATAGAACTAATGTTGTAACGTCCGATTTCCTCACTTACGTTATAGCAGCGACAAACGCTCGTTCCCTCACTGGCAGCTTTTCATGTTACCGAGAAACTGCAAAGAAGCGTAAACTCCTCTGTCCTAAAGACGTCAGAGACGTCAGAGATGTAAGTTAAGAGAACTTAAAGTTACAGCTTCACCTCTGACTGTTACAAAGCTCTGACACTGGAGACTCCTTCCATAAATGTTACATAAACATCTCCTTACAGAAAACTTCACCATATCCACGATTTTACTATAGATAGTTACTACAGAAACGATAACGTATTAGACCGAGGGCATTAATATAAACCTGTCCTTCACGTTACAGCCAGAACTGTCAGAGCCGTGCTGTTACACAAACATAATGCACACCTTCTGACCAATCAGATTCAAGAATTCAGCCACACTGTGATTTGTAAAAAATCCAAAAAAAATTTTTGATTGATTGAGGATCAGCACTATGTAAAGCATCACACCAGTGTTCAGTAAAGTATTCGTTACAGAGATAACATTTCTACAACATTATAAAAACACGATGTAATAATGCTTTGCGCACATACTCCCTATCTTTACGGAATTATTTATTAGTGTTCGTGCAACCGAAAATATCGGAGCACCGCTTCAGATGATTAAAAGAATTCAGGACGTACTGAACATTCCCTGATCTGTACCTCTGTTTGTGTAGCGCTGTGCTACGTCTCCTTTCACACAGTTTACATGTGATCCCACAGGAAGTGGGTAGAATGTGATCGTTTTTAAAAGAGCCGAGCCTGTGGGTTTTTTAGACACAGCACAGAGTTTCTGAAGAAGACAAAATTCAACCTTTCAGAACAACACAGACTGACTTGACTTCATGTTCTTACCTCCCGACCAATCAGGTCGCAGCTCACGGCGTGAGCGAGAAGATTCAACATGGAGGACAAAAGTGGTGGTGAAAAATGAGCCTTGTTAGTAAGTGAATAGGAGAAGATTTATGAAGTCGGATCAAAAATAAATCTCCATTACTGAGAATAATAATCTTCAGTGCAAGCTAGGCTAGCTAGAACAGGAAAGCGTTGTCATGGTTACAGTGTGTGCATTGCATGAAAGGATGTTTTTTTTAATATCAGCACAGAAATGAGCTGCAGCCAGATTGTAAAAATTCAAAATGGAGTAAATAAGGAACTTCTACAAGAAACAACTCTGTGTGTGTTTGTTTATTCAGGCAGATGATGGACTGATAGTGAAGAAGAGGTGCAGCCATGTCGTTCTTTGGCCTTGACTGTGTGAAAAAAAAAGAGAAAGGTAACCACACACACACACACATCATCTTGACGTGCCAGAGAGTCAAAGGTCAGTGTGGCAGTGAAACAGTGTTTCATCACTAAGATTTCTACATTTGTACAAATGCAGGAATTCCCTTGGTTTCACTTGCCGTCACACAGCCTCTGTACATCAAAAGTCTTTTCTCCCGCTCAAGTTCACACATACGTGCACTCACACACACACACTCACACACACACACACACACACACACACAAAACTCAAAAACGAAACTCAACACAGTTCTGGAGATCAGACACACAGGAACTGTTTTAATCTGAGTGATGATGCAGTTGCTGTTATTGTCGCCATGGTAACCATGTCAGCCGTCTCTCAGAACAGTGGTAACTAAAGCGGAACATGGTTTATAAATATCCATCTGCATAAATAACTGAACTGAAGGTGCGAGAGTGAAAATTCGGGCTGATGTCTCACAGCCTGCAGCATGGGATTGCTTAGAGGATTTTACTGGAGCCAATCGACAGGTGACATGTCACTGAGTTACTATTTAACGCACGAATCACAGCTTTGTGTCGTGAAGCTACATTGGAAATAAATGTAAGCTTTGCCATTCACATGTGAACTCAGGGTGCATATGAAACTAAAATGTTCACACACTGCTACACACCAACACGCACACAATATTAATTATCATTGTTGTCATCTCTTAATGACTAACACCAGATAACATCAGTTAACTCCCTCTACTGTGGTTTTTATATGTATATATATATGTATATATCATCATTCTTGATGCTCTCAAGCAGCCAGCACACACCTTACTGGAGTTAGTGTATATTATTAGTATAAGTCTAATCAGAGGACTCTCGTTAGACAAAAATGTTTAAGTGTGAAATATTAACAGTGCTTTGTAACACACTCAGACTGTAACACAAACAGACTGTAACACACTCAGAATGTAACATACACAGAGTGTAACACACACAGAGTGTAACACACTCAGACTGTAACACACACAGAATGTAACACACTCAGACTGTAACACACTCAGACTGTAACACACTCAGACTGTAACACACTCAGGCTGTAACACACTCAGACTGTAACACACTCAGACTGTAACACACTCAGGCTGTAACACACACAGAGTGTAACACACTCACCAACTGATGTTTAATTTCATTCTCTCTCCCTTTTTAAAGAGACGGAGAGGAGGATTCGGGCAAATGACAGGGAATACAACCTCTCCTTCAGATATGCGGTGAGTGTGTGTGTGTGTGTGTGTATTTCCTCAATACAACCTCATTTTCATTTTTCTTAAAACTCAGTTATACTTTGTGCTACACCACAACAGGGATATATATATATATATATTTTTTTTTTTTTAAATTTAAACCTCCTTTAACACGGAGACGAACTGCTTCCTGTTTGCTTTATAGAGTATGATTTATAAGAGCGAACATGAGTGTAGACATGAGCGTGACCTTTTCTACAGGCTCTGTAAATTCTGTCCGTATTGGGCGAATATTGAATAGAAACTTAACTTTGATATTAAGTCACAAGAGAAACTTTCTGATTTTTCTGAGACACTAAAAGTGAGTAAAAAATAGCCTTATTCTGTTCTGAAATTGACTCCTGCCACTATTTTAGTTAGTAATGTTTGGAATAGCTTTGTGAAATTATGTTCATGTGAAAGAATTCCTCTGCAGAGCCTGTTAGTAAATCTGCTCATACATTTTTTTGGGGATGATTTCAAGTCTTCGAACAGAGTGACTCAGATAAATGCATGTTTGGGTTGAATATTATTAACTCACTGAAACTGTAATATTAAAACCTGCTCTAGTATACAGTCATACTTGCAGCTCACTTCATGACTGATCAGTCTGCTAAAGTTTAGCTCAGCTTGGCACAGAGCCTGTGGCTGGAACATCAGATGACGTAAAAAAACACTCAGCACAGAATAGTGGTTGTTCTTCAACCACTGACTCATGGAACATGAATACGGGTGGGAAAAAAACATTTGAATACAGGTAGGGAGAAGAGAAGATGGTGGTGGAATTCCTCAGTTCTTCTCTTTACTTTCGGAAGTGTATCAGTGGATTGATTGCAGATCCATGTCTTACGTTTACATCACCACCCGGAGCAGGAATGTCCTGAGTAACTCTGTAATGTTTATGCAGTGAGGATCAGCAAGCAAAAATCTCTTTTCTAAACATTAGAAAAGTCCTGGATATGCTCTGGCTGACCCAATTCTGACTCCAGATACGAGTTTCTCTTGAGGATGTTTGGGTCTTACAGTAATCCAGCACAGCTGATATAGATCATCTGAGGGTTGGAGGAGGATCAGGGGTGGAGCTGAACTCTGCACTAGCACATCTCCTTCAGTAGATGGAGGAGCCTGTGGGAAAACATCCATACAGTCTTGGGAAAAAGAAAGTACACCCTCCTTCATGTTTTTATTTAGCAGGGCCTAAATAACAACTGTGTGGTCCTCACCAACGTCTATAATCTATAATCAAACAAATAAGCTCAGGTGACAACAAGAAACACAACAAATTTCAATATGTAGTCATTTTTTCCAAAAAGTAAACCAACATTCAGTACACCCTTCCTACTTCCACAATCATTGAGCGTAATTAGCAGCCAGGGGCTATTAATGAAATGCACAAGATTAGTTCATCATCATCAAGTGTGACTACCTCTATAAAAGCAGAACTTCTGGCAGTTTGGTGTTCTGGAGCACTCAGGTGTGTGTGTCTACATCTTGCCAAGAAGAAAGGACTATCTATAAGAAAGGACTATCTATCTATAGACAGCTATGAGCTCAGAGAAGCAATTGTTGACCTCTGTAAGCACATTAAGTGTTTATATTCATGAAAGCGCAGCCAGAAAAAGACAGAACAAGTATGGCTTTAATGGAAGGGTGGCTAGGAAAATGCCCCTTCTCCATATCCAAAAAGAATATGGGGCACAACTTAGTTTTGCAAAATTGAATCTGAACAAACCACAAAAGTTCTGGAAAATATACTTTGGACTGATGAGACCAAGGTGGAGATGTTTGGTCATCATGCACAAAACCAAACACAGCATATCACCACAAACACCCCATACCAGCTGTGAAGCATGGTGGTGGAGGGGTGATGATTAGAGCTTTGCGTTTTGCAGCCACAGGAGCTGGGAAACCTGCAGTCATTGAGACAACAATGAACTCCACTTTATACCAGAATATACTTAACACAAATGTGAGGCCATCTGTCCGGCAGCTTAAGCTGGGCTGAAATTGGGTCATGCAACAGGACAATGATCCCAAACACACCAGCAGATAAACAACTGAATGGCTAAAGAAGAAAAAAATCAAGGTGTTGGAATGGCCAAGTCAGAGTCCAGACCTCAACCCCACTGGGATGCTGTAGCGGGATCATAAGAGAGCTGTGTATGAACTTATGCCCTCAAACACCAAAGAACTGAAGCAACGTTGTAAAGAAGAGTGGGTTAAAACGATGTGAGAGACTGATAGACTTCTACAGAAAACATTTAATTCAAGTTATTATTGCTAAAGGTGGCTACATGTTACTGAATTATAGGGTGCACTTATTTTTTCCCACCTGGTTACTGAATGTTGGTTTACTTTTTAGGGAAAAAAATGACTACGTATTGAAATCTGTTGTGTTTTTTGTTGTTACTTACTTGTTTGTTTATAGATGTTGGTGAGAACCACACAATTGCTATTTAGGCCCTGATAAATATATTTTATCAGACACCGAACACCGAACATGAGGAGATATGACGTCGGTGATGGTTTATTCTCAGGACAGCAGTGACATTGTAGTTTCTGTCCGTCGGGGGTTGGGGCGGGTAGGAAGGGGGGGGCAGTTGGGGGGTGGAGCGATAGATGAGCTGACGCTGTTGTCTCCAGGAATGTGGTATTATCGATTCATTTTGTTAATTATTATTTTATTGTTCTACGTTTCAGACTAATGGGATCAAGACCTCGAAATACAACGTGTTGACCTTCCTACCCATCAACCTGTTCGAGCAGTTCCAGAGGATCGCCAATGCCTATTTCCTCTGCCTGCTTGTCCTCCAGGTGTGTGTGTGTGTGTGTGTGTGTGTGGGTGTGGGTGCAGCTCAGTGAATGATCTCATTGTGACCACAGCAGAAGTCTGAAACTCAGAGGAACTGACATTCTCACAACAGGAAGTTGCGTCACAGTGCACTTTCCTTCTGTGAGATTCAGTGTGTTATTATATTCCTCTCTTATTATCGTGATTCTATTCAGAATAAAACGAGGACTAAAACACAGCTGTGATCACAAATCATCAGTGAGGAACTGATCTCAGCACCGGATGTAGTTCTGCACTGTAGTGTAGAAAAATCTACCTGGTCTACCTGTCATCTCCAAATCTATCATTCTTTTCATCCATCCATCCACCCATCCATTCATTCATTTATTTATGTATACATACATGCATCCATTATTTATTCATTCATTCATTTATTCATCCATCTGTCCAACCATCTATCCCTTTAGCCAGCCATCCATCCATCCATCAATTTATTCAGTCATTAATTGATATATTCATCCATCCATTCATGTATTTGATCCGTTTATCTATTCAGTCATCTAACTGTCCATCCATCCATCTATCCAGCTACTCATCCATCTATTTACTCATCTATCCATGTATTTATTCAAACATTTATTATATACATCCATCCATCCATTCATTCACTCATCCATTCATTTATAATTAATTAATCCAATCATCCATCCATCCATTTAACCATCTGAGAGTTACTGAGAGAGTTACTATAGTGTGTTACTGAGAGAGTTACTGTAGTGTTACTGAGTGTGTTACTGAGAGAGTTACTGTAGTGTTACTGAGTGTGTTACTGAGAGAGTTACTGTAGTGTTACTGAGAGAGTTACTGTAGTGTTACTGAGAGAGTTACTGTAGTGTTACTGAGAGAGTTACTGTAGTGTCACTGAGAGAGTTACTGTAGTGTGTTACTGAGTGTGTTACTGAGAGAGTTACTGTAGTGTGTTACTGAGTGTGTTACTG
>CM075026.1:332019-356107 GCA_037576675.1 Pangasius sanitwongsei | reverse complement strand
TTAGGAATGGGATGGCACTTAAGTTCATATGTGAGTCAAGGCAGGTGACCGAATACTTTTGGTAATATAGTGTAGCTTATTGTGTAAGCGCATTATGGCGTGTTGGAGAAGCTACACACTGTAAAGTCATATTTAGCGAAATCTAAAAACTCTTTTATACAAAAAACGTAAAGGCAGCGAGAGTGTAAACGTCTCCAAACATCACCATCTCCCTCAGACGTGTTGCTAATTTATTATGAAAAGAATCAGTAGCAATAACAATAGCAACACAGCTACACACTTATTACACAAACCATGTGTGGCGTGGATAAGAAGAAGATAAAATAGGAAATAGACTAAAAACAACAACAACAATAATAATAATATGATGTCTTGCTGTGCAGGTGAGGTTTATGGTGCACCAGATGAAGGCTCAGCCTCCTCCTCCTCGCCATCGCACCAGGATCCGCCGCTCCAGCACTCGCCGCTCAGGCTACGCCTTCTCTCACGCTCAGGGCTACGGCGACCTCGTCACCTCCAAACGGTTCCTAGGCCGACAGGCTCCACCCCGATCCACAGGGTTCACGCCCACAGGCCGCACAGCCCGGTTCAGCCCGACCGGGAAACAGCAGAACTCTAAACAGGAGGTGGAACCCACGCAGCTCCAGCACTATCGTATTGTAAAAGACTCTGCGTTCTAGACGTGGAGCTTCGATTGTGAAGACCAAAAATTAGAAGTGGGTTCTAGCACAGAAACATCAGGGACCCCAGTGAGGCACGGGTTATAGAACAAACTTTAAAGTGGTCTGGTGCGGGTCCTAAAACCAATATCTAGTGCTTGTTTTAGAAATTAGAAATGGTGATGGAGGTTCTTGAACTCTACTAACCATCCAGTACTCCACCTTATCAGAATATTGAGTAACCGAAGGGAACGGCAGAAGTACTGCACCCTCCAAAATCCCCCTTTTAGGGACGGGGCCTGAATGACGAAAATGAGTTTGAGGAACAAAACGAGAAGTGATACCAGAACCAAAATTAGCACCAGGGTCAAACCCAAAATTAATGGTGATGTTCTAATAAAATTACGAGCAGGTTCTAGATTCCAAATTTGGCACAGGTTCTAATACCAAAATTAGAAGATGGTTTTAACACCAATTCCATAAATGACAGTAGGTGCAAAAAGAGAAGCTGGTACTAAAACAACAGCGGCAGCTGAAATCACGTTCAGGATCTAGCATTAGAGTCATCACTGGGTTCTAGAGGCACCATCGAGTTTGGACTTCACATTTACTTTTACAGCATTTGGCAGACAAGAACAGGGTTTTTGGAGCAGTGTTTACATGGTTCTGCTGTTCTACAGAACACAACACAAAAAGGATGCCCACACACACACACACACACACACACACACACACTAAAGAGATCTAGATGTTACCTAAATGTATGAAAATGTATGACAATGTTTAGATGTAAATATGAGGTTCTGATGTATTAATTAATATTTATGCAATATTTTACATTCCTTTATATCGCTATGTTACACACACACACACACACAGACACACAGACTGTGGTACCAGGTTTCACACGTTCCTCAGAACCAAAATGGGAATAAAAAGGAACACAAGGACACACACGTCCACTAGCAGGAGCAGCGTTTCACTTCTTGAGGGAGGGAACTTCAAGGGGAGAACAAACATCTCGCCATCATTAGTCCATCATGAACGTGTCCCCAGATCACATCACACACCCTGTAGATCACATCTCACCATCATCATTGCATTGTGGGCGTGGCACAGAGGTACATCCTGTATCTGCTGCTCTGAACAACATTGCAGTGCATTGTGGGATTTCATCAGCACAGCTGGACATGTGCTGGGACACTAGGGCACATTCAGACTTACTAAATACTGCACTATGTAGTGTGCAGCAGAAAAGCACCATCACACCAAAGGCACATGACATCAAAGACTGAGGTCACATGACAGCAAAGACTGACTTTACATGACACCAAAAACTGCAGTCATATGACACAGACTGAGGTCACATGACACCAAAAACTGGGGGTCACATGACAGCAAAGAATGACTTTACATGACACCAAAAACTGCAGTCACATGACATCAAAAACTGGGGGTCACATGACATCAAAAACTGGGGGTCACATGACAGCAAAGAATGACTTTACATGACACCAAAAACTGCAGTCATATGACACCAAAGACTCAGGTCACATGACATCAAAAACTGGGGGTCACATGACAGCAAAGACTGACTTTACATGACACCAAAAACTGCAGTCATATGACATCAAAAACTGGAGGACAGATTTGTGTTTTTAGACATGAAACAGATGTATAAATGTGCATGACTCCAAAAAAGCAGCATGTTTATTTTTGTAACCAGGAAGAGCCTTGTGTGTGTGTGTGTGTGTGTGTGTGTGTGTGTATTTTGTGTTACTAAAAGAGTATTTTTTACATGAGGTCATCCATGACAACATTACCACTGCGATTTTTAACACCAACACACCAAACCTCCAAATGTTTTGGGTTATTATTGAGGTTTCCTATTTGTCAAATTTCCACTTTCTGACTTTTAATTCTGATGTTTTATGTTTTTGTTTGTTTGTTTATTTTATCTTTGTGTTCAGACAAATGCCACTTTCACTGTAACTCAGAAGCCTGTGGAACTGGAAGCGTCCAGGTGTTTCCCACTTCTGTTGTCTTGCGTCTGTGGGTTAACAAGAGAGGAGCTCAGGTTAAATGGAGTCGGTGGATCACAGACTAGATCATGTGACATGTAACACCACAAAGCTTCCTTCTCATTTCTACTCATGTTTTAATTACACAATATAACAGCTAAGCTAGTCAGCTACCTAAACACAGCACTGCAATATCATTAGCTGTACGTATATTAGCAGGTTAGCTAACATCAGGTAAACTGATAAAACTTGTAGCCAGTCAGTAAACTAGTGTGGCGACGTGAGCAGCTTTGTGATTGGCTAAGAGACGCATGTCAGGGAACAAAAGACCAAGACGAGCATTCCAAAAAACGTTTTCACTTCAGGTTTTGGGATTGGGAGTGGAAGCTAACATTAGCCAGTCAAGTTAGCTGTGATATCTAGCTCGCTAAACACACTAAAAGTGCAGGGAAGAGATATCGCATGCTGTCAGGTAGCAAGTAACCGTCACAATATGTTTGCAATTTATCCGTAATCTTGAACCACGTTATGAAGAAGAAGAGTTGAGATAATGATATAGACGCAGCTAATAATTTTTACATTGTTTTTATGAATGAAACTATTGGGTGAGTGTTTCTGGGATTTTTATTTTTTTTTTATTTTTTAAAGTAATGTTTATAGCGTAATGTTCGCACCACGTTACTGCAACGTCGCATGTTTTAGTTGTAATCATGCGAACATGAAGTTTCAAGGATATTTATGTCTAATTGGGAACGTCGTGAACAAACCATTCACTACCACGTCACATTTCCAGAACAGCGCAGGAACTGTTTTAACTTTTAACGTCATTAAACGCTCAGATTTTAGATGATGTGTGTGTGGTATGGATAAGGCAGGTTGCTTAGCGCCCTATAAAGTCCAGACCCAGCGCCGTGACCGAGTGTGTGTGTGTGTGTGTGTGGAGTTAATTACGGATAAGAAAATCGTATAAACTTCCCCTCACTGTGTACAGACCAAACCACCTGCTGGGATTATTTTCATTCTATCAGTCTTCAGGTAGATTTAGCTTTATAAACTATTACACATTTTTCCCTTGTTTTTAAAAGCTGAAATACCTGGCAATCAAAACATGTGATGACTTCATGAGCAAAATTTTTATGTTTATATTTTTTACTACAAACATTTGTATAAATAAAAGCCTTTTATATCCAGAGGATGTGAGTCTGAATCTATGTTCACATAAATATAATTACATGATGATTTAGAACATGATCTGTTTAATACTACATTACTAGGCAAGAGCAAAACTTCCAGAAATTGTTGAAGGGAATTATGGGATGGCGGAGGCATTGTGAAGCGATCCTGATTAATACTGGGACACTGATCGGTGTCATGGATGAGAAAGTCAGCTAAATTAAACAGCAGCAAGTCGCTACGTCCATGTCGTTGGTTTAAATGGTGGACAGAATGATAGATTGAGGAAAAACTGAAAGATGTGTTATACAAATAGCACGAAGACTCGGCCGCTTTGAGTCACTCGCGCTGTCTCTATTTCTACGAGACTCTTTCAAGAGTTTAAACTCTTCAGACTGCTTCTGAAGATCACGTGATAATGACCTGCTTTTCAAAGTTACTTTAAAAATAACTCACTGACACGAGGACATTTTAAGCTCAGTCCAAGTTTCCATAACGCGTAGAGAATCTACATTTTTCTGAAAAAAATCTGACCTCCGACACGGAAAAGTGCAACGTAACGTTCATTCGACTCGGAATTCCATGGAACTCGTCTAACATCTGCCTTTTCCCCCCGAGTTCTCGGATATAAACAAACCTGACGTCACACCGTCGCTGGTGAACAGAATTCCTTTTGCATTATTTTCTACTTCATGAAGCTTGATGTGTAGCTTTTCTGTTGTGAAAATGTGTTTAACAGCTTCGTAAATTTAGATTTGTAACTAAATTCCACTCACTTCAGCCCAATTTGACTAATAACCCCATTGTAACAGATCATTTTTAAGAAGAATAGGACAGCTGCTCTGTATTATACGTCATTTCTCTTCATTAATCGCTCAGAAATAATTAACGTAGAACTTATTAACATGTTTATCAAACTCAGAGACCAGACATACAAACATGCACTTGTTCCTTGCTTCCATCTTTTCGAAGCCGAATCACCGGAACACTTTTAGATCAGAACTCTGGAAAATCGAGTTGGAAATGGAGACAGGCGGGATTTTAGCTGAGCTCCGGGCTCGCGTTTACACAGTCCACACTTTTCAGCACACTTTCAAATACTCAACACTCTCAAAACAAATCAACTGAAACGGTTTGTCCCAGACTCGCAGCTTTCTCTCTGTCAAGTTCAAGTTCACGCTTCAGGGGTGTGGGTGTGCATTCGTGTGTCTCGCAAGCTCTGCCAACTATATCGCACTCTCTCTCTCTCTCTCTCTCTCTGTGGTTATGTCAGTTACTAAACGCACAAACAGACACAAATCAGTAGAGTGGTAGTAATAAGACACAGGTGACAATCATCACGTTACCTGCCGGTTCGACCCGCCTCCTCTTTGTCCACCGCTGACGCTCGACCACGCCCCCGCTGCTGTATATTACTTTTGCGATTTCTTTGAATGAAAATTGATTGCTTTACCTTATCTGAATAAAAACAAATCTCTCAAAATAATCTCCAAATTTAGAGTGTAACGTGTGTATTTCACACAATGGATCTTACCATAATAACAACAACAACAACAACAACAACAATAATAATAACAACAACAATAACAAGTAGATCTGTTGCCGGAGGTGTGAGCAGCCCTGTCCTACAGCATAAATCCAGCTTTAGCTCACACACATCCCAACTCGCGTATTCGATTCACTTGAACGAGTCACTGGAAAGAGTCGACTCAGGGAAGAAGCGGAGAATTTTGTCCCGGTTGGTCCAGCGCATTAAAACGGGTGCAACAACAACACGCCTGACTCGAGCGCTTTGTGCGTTAGTCTCTGCTGCGGGATCAGTCCAGCTGCCGCACATCTGCAGTTAGAACCCGCTGTTTAAACCGAACCATTTACAAGGACGCGACTAGCAGGAGTGTGAGAGAAGCGTTAATGTGGCCGGGGATGAAGGAGAGGAAAATGACGCAGCGTCCGGCGCTCACGGCGCGAGCAGTGCGCTGAACAGTGCGGGGAAAAACCACGCAAACTCCCGCACTGAGAGTCGGGATCCAGCCTCACAGGCTCAGGAGAGAGAGTAAAATGTGAGTATGTGAGAAACGAGCATTGCCATGACCTTCAGTGGTTACGGGTGGGAGACAAAGGCGCGCGCGCGGACGGCGGGTGCAGAGGGATGCACAGTACCGCTCCATCACTGCGGTTTGTTTGTTTTGTTTTGAAATCATTGTACAGATTAAATTTCATGTTAAGGATTCAGATGTTGGTGATATGATGAAGAATCGGCTCAGTGAGAGAAACCCTGTCAGAGCTGTCAGCTTAGTTCTCTGCAGTAACGGTTCTCTTACTGTGAGGCCTGTTTAGGGCTTTGTCGCGTCTATATTTACATTTTTATTCTGCTTATTTATTCTATTATACGCACTTCCTACTGTGTCTGGTGTATTTCAGGATGTCTCTGTGTACGCTTTTCCGTTATACGTGACTAAAAAGGTATATTTGTGATGACCGCCGTGACGTTATGGAGGTTAGCTCACTTTCCCGGAATATTCCTTGGGCCGCATTTCAGATGCCGCTGTGCTCCCTACACTGGGGCCCTACACACAGCTCTAATAGCCCCGTCTTACACTCGGGGTACTGCCGTGCGTTATGGCCCTGTCCCAAACCACACACGAATGGTGTTTTTGAATATGATTTACACATAAATCGGCGCAGTAGGGTTACTCAGCCGCCCTGCGTGGCGCACTGTGTAGGGGTTGTGTGCGGTTTGGGACGCGGCCTGCATCCAGCACAGACAGGGCGACATTTTGGGATTTGGTAAAGTACTCCAGTTATGTAACATCCACAAGTGACAGCAGTAACGCTCATGTGAAAGACTGGGTGGAAATGGACTATTTCCGGTCCATGAGAGACAGTGATCTTGTTATACTCCACTTAACACACACACACACACACACACACACACACACACACACCCCTTTATGGTTTCTACTGGGGATGTGCCAATTCTTTTTGTGTGAACTGACCACTGGAAACGACTAACAGTCCGGACTGTGATTGGTCGTCAGGTGTTGATTAGTTCTCTATAACAGCAGCTCTGACAGTAGTGCAGCTACAGATAACAGGTTTATTTCTAATCAATGCGCTCGTTCTAATGTTATCGTTTCTATAGCAACAGCAGACGCTCCGCTAATAATAAACGGATTAAAAAACCGTCGATACGGTGGCGTTTTCTTTAAGGAGAAATGTGTTCATGTGACGTTTATGGAAGGAGTCTCCAGTGTCAGCGCTTTGTAACAGTCAGAGGTGAAGCTGTAAGGACAGAGGAGTTTACGCTGCTTTACGGTTTCTCGCCAACATGAAAAAGAAAGTGAGGCTGGTGACGTTTCACACAGAAATATCTAAACTAAAAGAAAGATTAAGATCTTTTGGTGCCTCTCTTGTCAAGTCTACATAAATAAACAGTTGCCATGAACAGCGTCCAGCTGAAAGCGCGGATGTGTGTAAGTGCCGTGGACGTGTGTTATTCTGACAGACGACGCAGATCACGCACGTGAACACGTGACGCAACTGGTCATTCTCTCAACTCCACAACACGAGCTTGACGAGTCACTCGGTGAACGATGTGGAGGCTTGTGGTACAATATTATCAGGGTTTTATCTCTCTGTAAGAATCAGATGTCTCAGCAGTTAGGACTACATGACACTGATATGGATAGGGTGCAGATTTTATTTTATTGAGAAACTGAAGGTGTGTAGCGTTATTTAGTTACAGTAATACACAAGTCTCTGTAATACCCACAGAGATAGTATTACAGGTGTGTGTATGTTCCCAGTGCCTGAGCGTAGCTTTTGGTTGCATCATGTTCATGCAGTAATCATAATGACGCTTGCCTAATGCTTGTCAGCATGTGATGTGTATGTGTGTGCGCACGCATGCGTGTGTGTGTGTGCGACATTGTTTTGCTGTAGCATGTCAGGAATGTGAACCATGTGCCCCCGTTACTCCAGGCTACAGAGCGCTGACGTGAGTGTAAAGTCCACCATGTTATCCATCTGACAGCACTGACACAGTGATTCTCCTAAAGACTGGGGCCGTGTTCCAAACCTCTCCCTGGTCCCTGGTCCCTGGTCCCTACACCGGGCGGTGAGTAGTGGTCAGGAGCACACTAATCTAGGGAACAGAGCATTGAACTGAGCGATGTTCAATAATAGTTTTGACTTTACGCCACGTCAACACCACCGCAACCGTCTCCTCATCGTCAGTGTCCCGGCCCACACACGCTGTTTACTGTGTGTACGAACCCAACTGTCCTGACATGGATATTCTCCAGGATTACAATTTCAGGGCAGGGCAATAAGCAGCAACACAGTATGTGGTTAAGTCGAAGGAGCTCGAATGACTTGCGTGTTCGTTTGTGTGTCCTTATGTGTCAGTGGGACGGAGGGTGTGTATTGCTGGCTGTGTAAGATAAAGAGAGGCGCGCGTGTGTGTGTATGTGTGTGTGAGTCCATCTGCAGATGATGCATTAGCACAAAGTCGAGAGCTCTGAGACAGAAATGCCTTGCACAAGACGGTCTGCTGAGTGCAACAACATTGGCGCAGTGTTTAAAGCCGGTTTTACTCGGTGCGATTTCAGCTTTATTTTAGGGTTATTATTGTCCCACTGTAAGAGATCACAGTAAAAGTAAAGATTGTGCCAAACCTGCCTTCTCCGTGTCAGATGATACGATGTCGATCCACTAATGATAAACCTGCAATTAGAAAAAAAAAAAAATCACTATGCATGTTATGCCAAGAAAAATTACACTTCCAAAGGTGAAGAGCCGGGCAGAGCTGTGTAAAAGAGAGCACCATGAATGTCAGTGAACTCCGTGTAATAAGGATACAGGAAGCTGTTACTCATCAGCAGTGTCTTTCCGTGCCACCTCCCTTATTGCCCGGTCATGATGGAGCTCACAAAGACATGCTCCCTTCTCAACCAGCATCACTGTAGCTGCCCTGGAGTTTGGCATCATGCTATACCGTCCTGTTGGTGGCTTCTACACGAGCATCGTAGCAGCGCTCACACACTGAGATTTCATTCAAAATTTCCGACACCAAAATCTTAACTTAACTGATTCTTGTGGCTGAACATTGTACAGTGTAAACCTGGCTGAAGTCAAGTGTATTAAACATCCTACAAAAAAGTAACTAAAAAACGTAAACAAAAATACATGAAAAAAAAAAAATCCCACACAGTTTTTTCCCAGCTGTTCACTATCCAGCCTTGTGAACATTAATAATCTTTTAAAATGTGTGCCACTGTTTCTGCACTGGACTCTACCTTAAATTATGCCAACAACACTGTTATATAACTTTAACAAAGTGAATAATGGTTGAGAAAATAAAAACTGATTGGAATGGAAACCAATGTGTACCTTCTTTCTCTACCGCCTTCTAGATGTTTCCTTTCTGTCGAGATGACCTCTTCAGCTTCTTCTATCACACTCCTCACTCTCAGCGACCTCGAGTCGGGATTGGGCGTGTGAATTAAACTTCTCTCCAACCTCGTCAAGCTTCGATCTCCGTCCCGTCCCCGTCCCGTTTTCCCAGAGACGATGGACAGTCCTCCGAAGCTGGCCGGAGAGACACTGATTGTTCATCACATCCCTCTAGTGCACTGCCAGGTTTCTGGTTCGCATCAGCGCTGCAGGAGCCCACTGAGGAAAAGCAACAACCCATTCAGCTGCCCAGAAAACCTGGGCCTGATCCGCACCACCTCGCTTCCTGAGAGGGACGTCCTCCAGCGTGAGGCGCTGGTGTACAGCAGCCTGATCCAGACCTCCAGCTCCAGCGATGCTTTTGAAGATGAAGGGATGAGAGGAGGAGAGAAGAAAGGAGTGAGAGGGGGAAGCATGGCGAGTGACACTTCCTCTTTCACGTCCAGCAATTCTGAAGATGCACTTCCTAAATTCCTGTCGAAGAAGGTGCACAACAGGCCAAGCTCGCTCAGACACAATCCCTTCCTGCTGAATGCAGGGGAAGACGATTATGAAGATGACGACGACGACGGAAACAACCTGAACGGATACTTGGAGGATTCTTCTTTTCACTTGCATGGAAACTCGAATGCAGCCTTAGATGACAGAGTGGACTTGGCTCCGTTCCATCTGCATGAGCTGGGCTACAACTCTGGACCATTCCATCTGCATGAATCTTTAGAGAAGCCCTGGAGTTCTGACCAAAAGGGGGCTCCTGGGAGGCATTTTTCTGCCCGTCTCGAGGGTCTTGATCTTTTGGGGCTGGACAGTCAGCATCGTCATGGCAGCAGCGGGTCCACCCTGTCGATGGACTGTGGAGAGCAAGAGTGGGACGACGATGATGACGATCAGTCCATGCAAGGCGGCCGGGGCAGTTTGGAATGTTGTGGATGCTCCCGGACGTATCCCGAATCGTTCCCAGACTTTACACATGGTTACTGCAGCGATTCATCCTGCAACAGCTCTGACGGCATCCTGGTAAACTTCAGTACCATCTACAACAAGACGAACAACATCGTCCCTGACAAGCCAATCAACCTCAACAGCTCCGCCGATCAGTCCTGCACCTCTTCTGTATCTGAGCCAGTCTGTATGGGCGGGGCCGAATATGGAAGTGGGGGTGGAGCTTTTTACTTGGACTTGCACAGATCTCCAACGGAAGCTCCTCAGGAAGTCACCGATCTCCCGTCTTCCTCTTCCTGCCTATGCTCTTCGCAGCCACAAGGTGGCACAGTGGAGCTTGACGCTAACTGCAATTCCTATCACAACCACGAAGGTCTGTTACCCTCCGAGACCTCGGCCAATGACCTCACTTCCTGTATGCAGAGCCAGGCACGGCTGGTTGTTGCAACCCAGAACTACTACAAGCTGGTAACCTGCGATGTTTCATCACATTCCTCCCCAAGTCCTGCAGGATCTTCGGTCACAAGCTGCTCTGACGAACACAGCAAAGGAAGTCCCACCCAGCCCGCAGAGTACTTCCTGTTTAGGCACATTAAAGAGCAAGAAGAGGAGGAAGAGAGAGAAAATGTACAGGTCAACACACAAAAGGTAAGTCAGTACTGTTTTTACAGAAAGTGTTATTTCAGTCTCAACAACCCGCTCTAAATATATTAGTAATGCTGAGCCGTGGCAGCTTTTTATGATTTAGCTTTACATAGACTTAACTGTTTCTGCTTTGTTCTTATTAGAGTTAATTCAATCATTTTATGTTCATTTTAGACTAATTCCCTGATAATGTATTATCTTTGTGTTGGCTCATTGTGTCATGAGTTTATATAGAGAGCGTTAATAAACTGATATGCGCATCACAATATTGCATCGTTTCTTTTTTTCCCCTGATAGCCGTGTGAAAAGAAGGCGGAGCCACTCATGGGTAATACTGACTCCATGCATTCAAATGTGATTGAGGGACAAGTTTACGTCAACATCTCACCACCTGTGGGCGGAGCTTCGGTCGGGGCCCGTCTTCGTTCCCGTAGCTATGACCGGAACCTGGACAAGACCCCACAGCCTCGTCTGGGCTCTCTGGAGCGCATGCTAAGCTGTCCTGTGCGTCTCAGTGAGGGTTCCACCACTGGCCCGCCCCCTCCGCCACGTGTCACTTCCTTCGCTGAGATTGCAAGGAATAAAAGGAAGAACGGCGGCTCTCCTTCTCAGAAGAGTAGTGTTGAAGCCTCTTCTATTCACTCACACTCGTCTGGAGAGTTCTCCCCGATTCACGAGGATCTGTCCTCACTGATAAGTTCCCCCCACTGGAGCGCACCACTTAGAGCCTCGCCGGGGGGAGCAGGGAGAGAGACGCGGACCAAAGCAGAAGGTAAGGCAGAGTTTAAGGTCTTATGTATCCTTTTACATAGTATAAGGTTCCAGGTGTATGAGGGGGTGGAGCCAGATGGTTGTTTCTAGGTGTATGAGAGGGTGTAGCCAGATGCATGGTTCAGAGGGCTGATGGGGCAGGAAGGATGAAGAGGTGGGACCAAGTGGATGGTGGCGGAGAGTGACAGCTACAAGTTTTAAAAATTCTTCCAAATCATTACTCAGTAATCATTTTTCACAGACTTTACAGATTATTACATTATGTACAATGTCATAAAATTTACAGATTTGCAGAAATCTACTTTGGGTTTACAAATTTAAAATAGAACACATAATAAAATAACATTACACTTGCACACCTGGTGCATGTTCACACTCTTGGTCCAGCAGTGCCCCTGGTGGCCATGAGTGTGTACTGCACTGTGAGGGGAGAAAACACTGACATCTGACACCATGTGGGGCAAACAGCTTGCGCAACCGCAAAGTGACGTCACACACACACACACACACACACACACACAGAGTGTCCCAGTCAAAGAACACACACACACACACACACACACACCTTGTCAGAGACGAGCTGCCGGAACATTTCCGGGTTTTCCTACTGATTTCTTTCTCCCTGTGCTGACTCCCGACGCAGTGACACAGCATATGCAGGTCTGTGTGTGTGTGTGTGTGTGTGTGTGTGTTATTGGCTGTGAGGCAGCTCTCTCTATGCTTACTGTCTCTGCTGTGTCATTGCGTTGTGTGTAAATATCACTCTGGCTTTAGCTGTGAGACAAAACCGAAGGTAAGATTAACATTATGAATAAAGCTCATTTAAAATAACAATAGCACATTATAAAAGATTCAGATGTTACTGTTGCTGCGATGACAAAACATTTTTCTACTCAAACAGAGGTGCGATCTGTATTTTCTCTCAATTCTCTTAAGTCTGCTGTTCTTTCTGTAACTGTTCATTATTTATTTCGTTATTTGAGAGCGAGCAAGATATAAATCATGACTGATATAATAACGAGTGTGTAGAGGTCTATCATTAAAGATTCGTTAAAGGAGTTGTGCTGTTGTAACACTGTTCACACATTCGTCTGTGTGGTTGTAGAGAGCGGCGTTCACACTGCTTAGGGCTTTCCCACGTTTAGTTTTGCTTTTAGTTGTTGTGGGGTTTTACGTTTTTGTAAACGCAGCATGCATTGTTGTTTAATCACAGGAACCATGTGCCTGATTTATTGTACACTTTCACTTTAGGGCTGGGCAATTTGATATGGTACTGATACAGTGATACAATAACATCATGATACATTTCCTTATATGATTATCATCAAGTGTTGGTGCTTTTATAATCCCTTTGTTGCTGTATAAATCTAATCACTGGATGTTTAAAATACTTCCGTACCAACTGTTTCATTTTCCCCAAAATACTTTTTATTAATGCTGAACTAAAATCTGGAAACCTGTACTGGCCTTCGTTGGCGCTTTGTGAGCAAAACCTTGGTGAAATTATACATCATGTAATATCTTCAGTTATTGTGATTAGGGTTAAGGTTCCACGGTTTCAGTTTCGTCGCAGTGTATGATCAGAGGGTTACCTTACGATACTGGACGGTTACACTACAGATTAAAATGCCTTTACACCGATTACCGTCTGTCTGTTCATTTTTTAACTCCATCGAGTCCCTTCCTCCAGCAGATCTCATCCCTTTTGTGTCTGGCTGTGAAATGTTTCCCTCTGGACATCACTCTAGATCACGCCACAGCACCTCTGCACTGAAAACCTTTTCGCTGTGGTTAATCCGCTACTGCTGTAAACACGTTACCTCACTGCCTCTGCTGCTGCTTTAAGCATGTTCTGAATATAAACACACACGACGGCTAGTAAACACACAGAAGAACACGGCACTGCTGAACACGGCACTGCTGAACACGACTAACCCAAACAGCGTTCTGTTTCCTAAGCAGTGCTGCACGCTGCCATGCTATTTAAATTTCATTTTTTTGCCTCAGCATGTTGTCAGATTAGTTGAAAACACTCTCTTTCAGCTTAAAATGGCAGCATGATGAACCAGATTTTATGTAAAAATCTTTCTAAAAAAATCTCTTCTTTCAAATAAAGAACAATTAAGGCACGTGATGTGTTTTTGTTTTCTTTGGTTTTTTTGTTATATACTAAAGAAGTGCCAAGAATTCATAATAGTTTCTTCGTTAATTTTCACCACGTCTCTGTGTTTTAAATTGTAGATTAGTAACGTGGTACAGACTTTTTAAACTCTTCTTTCTGTACGTCTCTGTCTTTAAGGTGGACTGTCCAGTTCTGCTGACTCGTCCCCAGCGGTCGTGCGCTACAGTAAAGACCAGCGTCCCACCACGTTACCCATCCAGCCCTTCACCCTGCAGCAGCAGTTCGGGAAACCGCAGCCGAAGCCCGTCCTCCCTCTGCTGGACGAGTACATCAATCACATGCAGGCTCGTTTCGGCTCCGCCCCATCCGAGCGGGACGAGGAGGACTCCGACGACGACGGTCAGCGTCCCCGGCCGTCTCCTCTGGGCAGTTATTCGCCGCCCCGATCCCTCTCCTGCCCTGCCCCCCTCTCTCACACCCCAAGCGGGATTGCCCCAGCCACCAAGCTGGCCCCACTACCCTCGACTCCTCCCCCTGCCACCAGGGGGCACTGTTTCCACCGAGCCAGCCGGAGCACATTACCCACGCTGCCCAGCTCCGGCCTCAGTCCGATGGCACAGCTGGAACCGGGGCAGCAGGAAGAGGAAGAGGAAGTGAGCGCACCTCCCGTGTGTGTGATGCAGAGAGCGCACAACGGTACGTGACCGTAGCAGTATAGTGACTTTTGGCACAGCGTGATACAAGTCTGGAGCAGTTGAGCGTTAATGTTGCAGTGATGTGGAAAAACCGTCATATCACACGTTTGGTGTCTGAAGTTCACTTCTGCACTTTTACTCTACCAGCTTTTCTTCCTTTTAACTGCTACTTACTAATTTTATTCATCTGTTCTTCTGCTTATCCTCCATTTTCACTTTTCATAATTTTTCTGTTTCATAACTTTTCTTTCTCCTCATCTGTTTGGTCATTCCATCCTTTGCTTTCCTTACGTCCATTCATCTATCCTTTCCTCCTTTCCTTTTACTTCATCATCCATCCATCCCTCCTCTCCTTTCATCGTTTAATCACCATCCATGCATTGCTTATTTCCTTGCATTCCATGTTCCACCCTTCCCACTTTTTTAACCCATCCATGCATTCCTTCCCTTTCATCAACATCTATCCATCCCTTCCTCTCATTCTTTACCCTAATCATTTCATCCTGACTCTTTTCTATCTATCCTTTTCTCTCCTTCCTTACATAATCATTCCTCTTATCACTACTTCATCCATCCTTTCTTTCGTCTTCTAACATACTTCCATCTTTTCATTCCTTTCTCCCTCTCTCCTTGTTTGCTGTCATCATTCTTTCCTTCGCTCTTTTCTTACTTCATCCATCCATCCATCCCTTATTCTCCTTCTTTGCATCCATCATTCCACTTTTATTTGTCACTTCTTTCCATCCTGTAGCACACCACCTCTCCCCACAGGCTCTGAAATGGAGGGAATACAGGCGTAAGAACCCTCTGGGTGTGGAGAAGAAGAGAGACGTCTGCTCTTCCTCTCCCTCCTCCTCCTCTTCTTCCTCTCTGTCTGCTTCTGCTGCTTTGACCGCCAGGAGTCGCACAGTGAGACGCAACGTCTTCGACTTCCCTCCATCAAACCACGCGCTGAACTTCAGCAGACTCAACGGTGCTGAACCTAATCTAATCAGCGTTAGGGCTCATCTCAGGACCTGTTTTACTAACAAGCACTTTCCTCGCAGTGCTCGTTAAACAGCTGTTAGATCGTTAATTACATAAAGGATGCTTTATGAAGCGAGGGACGGAATGGCACAAAGTACAAATAAGTACAAAACAAATATAAACTCAGTTAAAGCAATCGAATTAATATTGTGCAGAATGTTCAGGGAGTGGTATGTGTATCCTTAGTGTTTTACTCTGTGTGTGTGTGTGTGTGCAGGTCAGTCACTGAGGTGTTACAGTGACCTGCTGCCAGATTATTTCTCTCAGACGGAGCGCCCCCCAGAGGAGTTCTGCCTCTCACCTGACGCCACCACTGAAGAGTCCATCTCCATCGACCTGCATCAGAAGAGAGGTGTGTGTGAGAGAGAGTGTGTCTCTGGTGTGTGTATACAGGTTTTATGAAGCACTGATAAGACAAGATTAGTGTGAGTTTGAGTAAATATTCCAGCACAACCCGTGGTCAAGGACTGTTTGCGGTGTTTATGGACACGCCCATGAAAATATTCTCTTAAGAGATTTCACCCAAATCAATCAGATAAAGGTAACATTTAATTCTAGGTCCAGTTGATTTTATCTAGCCGTCCTATTTTCTTTTCACAAGGGAGCAGCAGGCGTTAGCGGTTACACGGGGGGCAATAAATCGAGTAGACGCTCCCATCTCAGTAACACAGTAACTCTCTCATCATGTGACTCAAAGAAATTACTTTATAGACGTGTCCATAAAACACGCTCTGTCCAAACATCACTCTCGATACGAGTATTTATCGAGTATAGTGCGTGTGCATCTGTAGCCTGCGTGTCTGTGTGTATTACACACACTTTCTCAGGGGCGTAAAAAAGTAGAAAATGTGTAGTTCTACACTAAGCAGCTTCTCAAAGGACGAATAGCGTTTATTTCTCTTTGTCCCTCTCTCCCTGTCTCAGGTCTGGTGAAGGCCATCAACACAGCAGTGGATCTGATTGTGGCTCATTTCGGCACCAGCCGGGATGCAGGAGTAAAGGTTCTTATAACGATTAATATTATTATTAGTAGTGGTGGTGGTAGTAAAGATGTTGCAATCTGTCTCAGTGTTTTCTCACTCAAATCTGAGAATGTTTGGGTCTTTACTGAGTCCTGTGTCAAACCTGTGCGTCTCTTTACTTATGCCACATTCTTGGAGTTGGCTCATTAACAGAGTAATCTGGACTGTACTAGTCTATGAAAATGAGGTATTACGCTGTAAAGAAACAAATCCGAACGACTAGCTCGAATGATTCCTCGGACCTTTACTGTGGCAGGTGTGGTCAGACGTTTCTTCAGCTCCTACATGTAATTAGGTCTCATTTACTGTTTTACGCACAATAATGTATACCTGTGGGGAGCGCAGTCTGAAGCCAAGCATGTAACGTGCAGATCAGACAGATATACTGAAATTTACATTTGATTACAGACTGTAGCGCAAGCAACCTACAATAAATCTGATAAATGTGTTCAGAATCGGATGCTTCACGTGAAACGCCGTGTCTCTGTGTTCAGGCGAAGCTGGGCAACAGCTCAGTGAGTCCCAACGTGGCTCACCTGATCCTGAAGTACCTGTGTCCCGCCGTGTGTGACGTGCTGCAAGACGGCCTGCGAGCGTACACGCTCGACATCATCATTGGTCAGAGACGCAATCAGCCCTGGAGCGTGGTGGAGGCGTCGACACAGCTCGGTGAGAAACAGGCACAGGGTTAATGAAGAGAGCTAATGAAGGTCAGTTTGTCAGCATGAACACATTAGACTCAGCAGTAAAGTGCATCGCTCTCTCTCTCAGGTCCCTCTACACGCGTATTACACAGCCTCTTCCTGAAAGTCAGTCAGTACTCGGAGCTGACCAATCACAGCATGAGACTCAACGCCTTCATCTTAGGACTCTTAAAGTAAGTCGATTTCTCTGTCTTTCATTCCCTAACGAGTGTCTCGTGTGATGATATCAGTCATAAAACGGCGATATGATTCCAACTTGTAACTATAATGGCAGATTATAATACCATTAATGATGAAATTATTCATCTTGGTTTATAATGTAAGAGGAGTGAAAGCAGCGTTCAGTCACTGTGTGTATCTGACTGAATAAATAATGATAATAATAAAGCTTAAAAAACTCACCTTTATTTATTTTTCAGCTTGCAGTCTCTGGAATTCTGGTTTAATCACATATACACACATGAAGGTAGGATAATATCACACACACTCACACACTCACATTCGTTTTGTTCGTATAATGTTGTAAATATCCTCTTTGTGTTTGTCGTCAGATATCGTAGCAGCCCACTACCACCCGTGGGGTTTCCTTCCCCTTTCTCAAGGGGCGTGTCAGCCAATGTTTGAGGAGTTGCTGCTCCTGCTTCAGCCGCTGTCACTCCTGCCCTTTGACCTCGACCTTCTGTTCGAACCTCATCAGCTGCAGAAAGGTCAAGAGCACCTGAGACGCAAAGAGCAGCTCTGCTCCACCCGCCAGGGCCTCGACCAATCAGCTCGCTCCACGTTCCAGCTCATGAGGGGCCCGAAGGAGCCTATGCAGTTAAAAGAGGAGGCGGGGTCTAATCAAAAGGGGGTGGAGCTTCACAGAAGCAGGTTTGCGTTAAGACGCGAGGGAACCTGGCCGCGGGTGGATGGGGCGGAGTCTAAAAAACAAGGGCGAAGAGTGAGAAGGAGCGACAGGGCAGGTAGCGAATCAGAGAGCGAAGGGCTCGTGTTGCACGCAGGCAGGATGAATGGAGTGGGCGGAGAGGACGAAGAGAGGGAGAGGAGGAGGGAGCGGGAAAGAGAGAGAGACGGAGAGAGAGACAGGTTAAGAAGCAAGCAGGCAGGCTGGTGGTTCCAGCTCATGCAGAGTTCTCAGGTGTACATCGAGAACTCCACTGAGGGCTCCAAGTTTGTCAAGTGGGAGAAGCGCAAGAAAGGAAGTGGGGCTGAGGGGCGGAGACAAACCAACCCGCCGCCGAGAGTGGGCGTGGTCGAGGGCGCAGAGGCTCATCACGCGACGGATGAAAATCCAGAAACCACAGTGTGCAGCGACACGCGTCATACCGCCAGCACCAGAACCTTCCCCCAGTCAGAACCGTCCAAAGTGATTAAAGGGAAGCCATCTTGGATGGGCAGTCCCCCGGAGTCGGTGCTGAGTGAGCTGAAGAGGACGAACGAGACGCAGCCGGAGGGGGCAGAAGCGGAAACGCAGGCGGCTCAGAATCTACGCTGGGGCCGACTGTTCGGAGCCGGAAACATCAGCAAAACAGAGAAAACGGAACCCAAATCATCCAAGAACCCAAAAAGCAGGTGAGTGGAAAGAGGAAGGAGTCGCTGGGGTGGACAGGTGCGTCCCAAAAGCTACATTAAACTAAAGATAAAATCCTCGTTGTTGACGATTTTCACCCCTCAGGCTGCCGTCGGGTTGGCTCAGTCTGGATCGAGCCATGCTGGATTTAGTGGTGCAGTCTGTTGGGAAAAGGGCGGAGCCTCAGGCATTAAACACACACGGTGCAGAGACAAAACACAGCCAAACACAGCAGGACCAAACGCAGGAGCCCAACAGACAGACGACAGCTGCACGGTAATCTCTCTCTCTCTCTCTCTCACACACACAGTACACACACATGCACACACACACACACACACACACACACATTAAATACGTAATAAAATATATATTTCTCCTCCTTCTAATCTCAGTGAGGTGAGGGCATTGTGCCACCACATCGCCACGGAAACAGGTCACCTGAGCTTCCATAAGGGTGACGTGCTGCGGGTCCTGAGCAGAGCGGACTCTGATTGGCTGCTGTGCGCCCTTGGCGACGCCCACGGCCTGGTGCCCATCATCTATGTTACGTTAAACGACGAGGAGAGTGAAGACCCTCGAGGGTCACAGTGAACACACACACACACACACACACACACAGTTTGGGATGTGCATCTTCATTCAGTTTGTGATTCTGTGCTTAAGGAGCAAATCCCAGCTCTGATAAAGCGACAGGTTACACAAACATGGCTAACGCTAATCTTAATCTTAAATACGTATGGGTATTGTAATATTTATTGCCTGCTGTAAGATAACATTTGATAACATTTTGCCATGCAAGAGAAACACAAACAGAAAAAAAATCAGTGTCATGAAACTACAAAAGATCATGCTAGGCGCTAATACTATCCCCCACTGTTAGCCGTGTTAGCATTGCCAAGTTTCCCGCTGAATTGTTGCTAAAACTATGTAGCTCTCTCTCTCTCTCTCTCACACAGTCTGTGATCTTTATTATGGTATTACGACGGGTTTATTTAATGCACATTCAAGACGTGATTAGCATTTAGAAAATCTAGCAACTCAACAAAATCTCGCGACGTCGACAGCCCGATCTCATGAACATGTTCATCAGCGCCAGTGTTGCTCTCGACGCCTGTAGGACTGTATGTTTTTATAGAAACACGTACGATTTTGTGTAAATATATGGTCTGACATCGTGTACGTAACCCATACAGAGGCAGTGCAGCAGTCATAATGAGGTTATAACTAGGGCCAGAGCGATATGAACATGCTTATATAGAATGGATTAGTCTAATTTACAGTTCATGTGATTAGCGCCCCCTGGGGACCAACAGCGTGTCATGCTAACTGTTCCCAAAAAAAACACCATGTAAAATTTGAGAAGGTTCAGCTGCACAAAACTGATTTTAACACGACTGAATAACGATGACTGTTAATCATTACTGATTAGTTTATACCTGTAACGAAGACGATTCGAATTTGGTTGTTTTGTTTCATAGAAGTGCTTCACGTTATCCCTTACGACGAGCGCCACAGACTCTGAACTGATGAAACGTCTATTTTGAATTTGACGTGAAGAGCATAAACACGCACTTCTCCGTCCAGTCATCTTTAAACATCTGTTTAGGTCATTGAATTTTCCTTTAAAGAAGCCATGTTGTCAGTTAACTAATCAAACCAGAGAGTGTAAATAAAATTATAAACGTACCAAAGTGTATGAAACTGAGCCAGTCTTTAACTCTGTAGCTAGTCTCTGGTCCAGTTAGATGCCTTCAGCTAAATCATTTACATAATTGAATATGATTGGATAAACTAAAGCACCCCTCTACGCCCTTAATATTGACATATTGCTCTGGCGCTAGTTATAACAAACGCAACATATTAAACGTGAAGGTTAGCGCACGTCCGTAGTTCCACTGAACTTGGGCGTGGTGATGAGATGATGGTGGCCCCGTTTGCTAAGCAGGTCCTTCATGACCTCCTCCTTTTTAAAAAAAAAAAAAAAAAAAAAAAAAAAAAAAAAAAAAAAAAAAGAGTGTTGTGTGTTGATCTGTCGCGGTTCTTTAGGTAACGTTAGCTCCTGCAGTTATGTCTCTCGGAGTTACGGCAGCTTATTTAATTTAATGGTTCATTTTATACAGCGATAGCAGCTAACTACCAAACTACTAAGCTATTTATGTTTACTTCAGTGACAGCCTCTCATAGGAATGCTAGCTTTAGCGAATATGCACATTTTTTTTAAAAAATTGTTAACCTGTTTTCATTTAATGTGGCAATATGTGACGTTTATGTGAGCAGTATAGCTAACCATGTGGGTGATTTTAGCCAATGAGACGTCAGGGTGGAGCAGTGCAGCGCAGGGACTCTATATAACGTTGAGTTAGCAACTACACCACCTGTATTACTGAACACACATGAAGATGAACACAGACACTTCCTGAGACACACCAGTGAACTCTTCGCATCAACTTCCTGCTGTTCTGACCAATCAGAACGCTTTAGAGCAGGACTGAGGGCGGGGCCTGGGAATTTCTTGCATGTCAGACTATTGACTTGAGTTTAAAACTGAACTGGAATGTGTCTCGTATTCAACGCCAACCTACACGTCTTCGTTTGCCCCACCTACAGACACCACCTTCTGCTGGAGGAGGGAAAGGAGGAAGCTGGCACTAGCTTTAGCCTCGCCGTTAACATCAGCTGCTTAACGAACACCATGGGTCTGTTTATTTTGAGTCTTTATTTATGACGCGTTTTAGCTAGGCATGTGCCGATATTCAGGTGCACGATATATCGTGATATTCAGGAGGAGAGATGAAGTCTGTCCAAATAAAGTCTGGACAAATTTGAAGACTTTCTCAGAGACGACAATCCTGTAAATCTTTTCACTGGACAAGAGGGTCATAAGAGCTGTGTAGAAAACATGGAGTACGGAACACACCAGGGTGAATCTGTCGCTAACAAACACTGAAAATCAGAACGTTAAATATCGGCACATGTCTACTCTCTTTTCCAGGGACATTTTCCAAGAGCGACTGACTTACTAATAGGCAAGTGAAAGAAAATAATTGTATATGTTTAACTGAGGTTATTGTACTGAAGGCATCATGGGAATGTATTTATTATTGTATTTATTGTTCCGTCTGTAAGGCACCACTTACAGACAAAAAAAAAAAAAAAGACAACTATCCATGACGGACAAAACAGGAATCTCTGACTGACCTAAAACTGTTCGCTGTGTTAAACAGGAAGTGTCAGTCATGGCACACTGAGCATTTATAGACAGTTTGGGGGGAAAAAGGCAGATTTTGTTCGTCATGTGCCAGTAATCTGACGTGTACAGTAGGGATGGCGATATGATCAAAACGTCACATCACGATACTTGAAAGCATTTCTATGATACACGATATGTAATTTATGATTTAACTCTGAAATGAGGGGGAAAATTCTGTATAACATTTTAACATTTTCCAATTTTAAAGATTCAGCTCAGAGCATTAGCGTCTAATGAGCGTTTGTAATTGTTATAAAAATACTGATGATATCGGAGATCTCAGAAACGTGTATTATATCGTCATATCGCTCAGCCATAATTACAGGATATTGTACACTGTGCACAGATTAGGCCTTTATGTGATATGTGATATGTATGTAATGTAATGTAATGTAATATCAGCACATGCCTAGTGCTTATAAACTCCCACGACTTCGCCTTATAGCCTGATATGGTAATATTTTTATTTACAAACAAACCCGTGATTTAAAAGGGATTTTCAGCTGTGGCTTTGGGAAATGTGTCATTATTCTAAACGCTAGCATTGTATTGCACACTAATTTATTTAGGTCTTCACTTGCCTGTAAGTGAACCTGACTCGGCAGAGAATGATGTTATTACTGAAAATTACACTGATTTGTTTTTTACAGATTACGACAACAGCTTTGGTTGACCATGTCACGTTATTATTTTTTTTTTTTTAAGTTTTATCATTTTATATTATTTTCTAATACAGAAAATGCATTTTATTCATGAATTTATTCAGTCACGCTTGTAAATATGTGACATTCTTGAAAGACTATGCTAAATGTTATTTGAAATTGTTATTAAGACGTTACTTGATAGAATTAACATGTAATAACACGTCTATTTAAATAGGCTGCACAGAACAGCACTGTTACACGGGAAGGTGTTAGAGGAAATATGTTTAGAGTTTAGTTTTGCTCTGCTTTATGTTTGTCACTTTCACTCTTCTCTGTTGCATAAACACACACACACACACACACACACACACACACACACAGAGAGAGAGAGAAAGAGAGAGAGAGAGAGAGGTTGATAATAGACTAGTGCCTTTTTGCATCACAGCGACGCTAACTTCAGGCTTCAGGACAGTAAACGTATTGTAGGGACAGACACACACAGCTCTTGTGATGGTACCAAAGCAGGAAAATATGAAATCATAGTAATCCACCTTTTCAAAAAGCTGTTAATTGAATACATTTTCTACATTATTTTGCTGAACTGCTTAAGGCTTTGTGCGGTTTAGAGTTTGTGTCCTGAAATTTCAAAGCGACCAGGCCACAGGTCTGAGAACAGTTCTGAATCTCGGAGACTAAACCCAGACAGATTTTTGTCCGAAGCAAACGGACCCTGCGTTCACACTAGCGAGCAATTCAGCGACATTTTAATTTTCTCAATTAATTTTCTGGATTTTCTCAAATGTTATGCAAATTAGTCGTGATGCAGTAAAGCGACAAGTCCAAACGATCGAGCGATTCCTCTGACTAATCCTGCTGCTCTTACGGTCTCACAGCTGTAGTTCATATCTAAAATTAGTTCCCATTTACTGTTTGATGCAAAAATGGAAGGAAAACTTGAACCCATGCTACAAGTGTGAACGTAAGATGAGGATAAAACCCGACAATCCCGACGATGGTGTCTGTCAAATTGAGGTAACAACAGCCGCCATCTTTAGATCATCAGTAAACAAAAACAAAATTACTACAACACCAGTCAGTTCCACCGCTCCAGACAAGTTCCCCGAGCTTCCACAACTGCGATTTGCGATTCTGATTCAAGCCCGTCTACTGTTACAGGCCCGGGGACCAAAACCGAGCAGTCAGCTACAGATCTAGAGCCGAAACAGAAAGCAGTGTGCCCTTACATTAGATTGGACAAATACCCAGAGACGCAAACTAAAGTCAAATTAAATCTAGCACCTGGATTGGATCTGCGAACGTCTCGAATAACGACTCTAGTTCAGCTGATTAGATGGAGAATACCCAGAGGAAAGTACGAGAAAGTGAA
>CM075026.1:312019-327019 GCA_037576675.1 Pangasius sanitwongsei | reverse complement strand
ACACACACACACACACACACACACACACACACACACACACACACACACAGGTTGTAAATTAGTTTTAACTTAACACATCTTAGTGAGTACGCAGTGATGTAGAGACAAAGAAGGATAAAGAAGGATTACGTCAAAAGCCTCTCAAAACCTGTAAACTATGAATGTCTCGTATGGATTAGAAACATCTTGTGGGAATTGTGGCATTATTATTATTATTATTATTATTATTATTATTATTATTATATAACGTGAGACACCTGTAGGCGGCGCTGCAGTAGTGAAGCAGGTGTAGTGGATCTTGTTCTTTGCGCAGATGCTCCTGACAGCCGAGTCACTCAAACACTGAAACTCGAACACGGCACTGAATCTCCACCAGGGAAACCCACACTGCAGCTGCTGCACACACACTACAGCACACCGGCTACACACACACACACACACACACACACACACACACACAGGAAAGAAAACACACAGGCGTACATGCACAGGTACACAAAAATGCATTTACACAGGCACGTACACAAACAAAACTACAAAACACACCTGTCTGAAAGACTGTTGATGTCCCCTCTGCTGTCCTGTTCTGGTGTTAATGCAGCTACAGAGTTTCCTACAGTGTGAACACACACACACACACACACACACACACACACACACACACACACACACACACACACGGTCAGTTGTATCACTGTTCCATGCTGTTAATCAGAACAGTTAGTGATGAACACACACTGACCTGGTATCTGACTAAGAGCCAGCATTAACTCCGCCCTTACATTCTCCACTGCCATCACAATCAGAATCTACACACACACACACACACACACACACACACACACACCACACACACACAGCTGTAGTGTCCCCTACTCAACGAGCACTAACATTTGAGACACCGCCCACAGCCTTCTCACTTTCTGAAAGGATGTCCTCTGCAGCCAGGTGCTGATCTGCTCCTGCAGGTGCTGCACTCTGAGCCGAGGCTCCGCCCACTTCCTGCTTAGATACTGCAGCACCTGAAACTTTCTCAGCAGCTCTTTCAGACCGTCCATCGCACAGGTGGAGTGTGCCTTCTCCAGATGATCTCACACACACACACACACACACACACACACACACAGGGTTAACTCTCACAGATCATACACAACAGAAACCAGAGTGAGGACGAAGGTGTTTAGAGTTCAGAAGGTGTGTTTACCTGTTGCAGTGTTGAGGTCACACCTGAGCAGCAGGTCCTTTAATGTGACCAAGATATGAAGCAAGGCCACATCGTTATACTCACATTCCCTGCCTAACACACACACACACACACACACACACACACACACAATACTCTGAATTAAAACTCCTAGAGCTTCGGTATCACACTGGTGTCCTGTTTCTCTACAAACACTAAACTACTCTGTCTGCTGTGTTACTGATGTACAGTGTGTGTGTGTGTGTGTGTGTGTGAGATGTCTGTTTAGCACCAGTGTTGGTGTGTGTCTGACCCTGTCCTGTACTGAGCAGCTTCTCCTGCTGTTTGAGACAGAAGCATGTGTGTTCAGGAGTCAGGCTGCTGAAGTCCGGATTTCTCAGAGCACCTGAGTCGAGCGCTCTGCGAACAACAGGACGGGCCAGCGCACGCAGCTCGCAGTACGCAGCTCTCTCTGTGTCTGCAGGAGAGATCAGACAGTTCAAAGCAGACAGAGAGAGAGAGAGAGAGAGAGAGAGAGAGAGAGAGAGAGAGAGAGAGTCGCTGTACTCAGCACCCACCCTATCATTATCACCAGCATTTCAGACAGGTGATGTTACCGATTCAAATTAGTGCGATAAAACTGAAAGAAACGGCAGCAGGGGTTGTACCTGTGGGCGGCACGTGTACAGTTTTACAGTCGGATCTTTCCGGAACAGGACGGCTGGCCTCAGGGCTCTTCTTCGTCTCCGGGGCCTGCTGTAGCACCATCCTATCTGAACCGTCTGGGGGCTTCTGAGAAAGCTCTTCCACTGAAACAATACAACCTCAGACGCTGGTCAGAGAATTCAGTCCCACCGCTGAAGAACTCCGACACCCGACACCCTTATACACTACACTCGGTGCGAGTCTAAAGAGATCGCTTATCCTGCGCGAGTCGAGGACAATTACTACAGACGTCCTCTGGAAAAACTGGAGATCTTGAAGAACAATTAGGAGATCTGACATTCTGGAGATTTTGTTATATATAAAAGAACGTGCAAAACAGCTTTTTTTTTTTTTAACCGTAATCACCACCAGCTTGTGATTTTTAAATGGCAGATTAATACCATAAGACCAGGATAAATTTAGACTACATTATCACACCATGAATATTTTAAACCGGAACACCTTTAGTGCAGAGTGACACCAAACAGTGTGCTGAGGATTCAAGATGGAACTGTTCGGGACGCTGAAGCACCTCCGGTAAGCCTTTTGGGATAAAATGGTTAAACCTCTTGTTAGCTTCTTTGTAGCTCTGGTATTAAAAGTAAAGAAACGACTGACGTGTACATTTGGGGCACATGTAACATTTTTCTTGCCAAGCTATCACTTTAATTTAAAAAAAAAACAAACACACACAAATATTCTGACTCCTCTGAATTTGATTGGTTGTCGTACATCACCAATCATACAGATTTGCATAGATAATAAATACACAGAGCTGATTATATTCACTCCTAAAAACACGACCAGTCTGTTTACCTGTGGTGCGCAGCCGTGTCGCTTCAGGTCTTTGTTCTACCTGAGGCCTCAGGACGCCTCGCAACATCATAAAGGAAGACACGGGGTCCAAGAACACTGGAGGTCTGCGGACAGATGACCTCGTCTTTCTCCCTCCAGCGCTGCTGCTCGATGCTGAACGTGGAGAACGTGGAGCTCTTTCCTCTCCTTGGTGAGGAGGTCTGGATGGAGTCGGGGTCACACTGAGCTGTTTTGGTGTGTCTGAAGCGTTTGGAGTGTGTGGAGTTGATGGAGAATTCAGCACAGTAAAGCTTCTGGCTGGAGTCTCAGGAAGGAGATGACTGGGATGATTTGTAGGATTACTAGGACCAGGCTGAGTGTGTGTGTTCTGCAGCGGTTCTGAAGCAGTGGCTTTGTTCGGATACGCGTGTGCGCGTCCTGGCGCTGGTAAGGAACCTTTTCTGCTCTGGGGTGTGCTCTCAGTGGTGAGATCATCGCGATGATGTGTGCTGTAATGGTTCTCTAATCGCACTTCTCTCTGAGCACTTGGTGAATATTTCCTTGGCGTACGGCGCAGACTCAGATCTCTGTCTGTGGTCGTGGTCTCAGAACAGAGTTTATTTGGATTACTCGTTCTAACAGTAGTGTTTGTACAAGTGTTCAACGCTGTCTCTGGGTTTTTTGCTGAATAATTGTGAGCAGCCGAGTATGTAGCGTGCAGTCTGAGAGTATCTACGTTATCTGTACTACTCTGATTATCACCGCTACTAATCAGCTCTCTCTGGTTGTCTCTTGTCAGTGCAGTGTGAGCGACTGTGTGTGCTGTGGACTTGAGACTCGAGTGTTTGGCTGTGCTGTCAGACGCATCACTAGGATGAGTTTGAGTATTCCTGATGGATGGATGGCGAGCTGCTGGACTCGTCTTTGGCCGAGCACGGTCTCTGTTATCAGCGCTTCGTTTCTGAGAATCATGCTCCTGTAGAATGAACCTCACAGTTTTGCTCCTGCGTACACAAGCGGGAACAGGAGTCTCTGTAGCTCTGCTCTCTACAGCGGGCGAAGCGGAGCGCGCTAACAACAGAAACACAGAAACATTATTACTGAATCTGCATCACAGTCAGTTTTATTGGCCAGGTGACACTACGTTGCACGACCTGGCCAGCAAATTAATTAACACACTAAACAGTGTGAAAATCGGTTGTTTGATTCACACGTTTCACGCCAGAACAGATTAGCGACCAGAGGCACTAATGAGCTCCGCTACTTCCTTCCAAGCTTCATTATTCTTCATAACGTCTCTATACTCTCTTATTTAACGAGAGGTCGTATATAACAGGATAAGATGAAACTCACTAACTGCTGGAACTGAAATGAGTGCGAGTGGGGAACTGAAGAACCGCCGGACCGCACGCATCATAGGACTGGTCCAAGGAATCATCGAGACAATCATCTGGATTTATTGTCAAAAAATTAAATTAATGATCAGGATAACTTACCCACAGTTTCACAGTCTCCCAGCAATTCTAGAGAACACACACAGAATGATGAATATGACACTAACTTCACTTTCGCTTTGTACTAAAATGAATGAGGTTTGAGAAAAGTCATGCGTAAGTGTTGTTTTTCTTTTAATATTTCCAAATAAAGTGACACAAATTAAAAATCAATCTCTACTGCAGCTGCAAACATCATTTAGATTTATAAACAGTTTTAACAATACCCACTGCTGATGAACATGCTTTTGGTTAATATATAATCTGATATAAATGCACATTTTTGTAATTAAATGATTAATTAGTTTTAGATTAATACTGTGACGTTTCCTGAGTCACTCCCTGCATGTCGTATCTGACTGACTGTATTATTAAAAGCACTATATAAATAAGAGGTTATTGTTATTTCAAGACCTCACTGAAGTACCATGAATAAATAAAAATAAGCTGATCCACTAATCGCACTACTGTGATCCTCTCACCGTCTATCTGAGTGAGGGAGAGCGGGGTGAGCTGCTCCGTCGTGTCCGCCTCCGGCCCAGCTGTGCTCACAGCTGTGTGTGTCTCTGCAGTCAGTGCCTGTGTGAGACTGGGGTCAGGGGTCGTCAGTGGGAGTAGTGAAGGGAAGCGGGATGCGTCCGTGTCCTCGCGTTCCGGCTCAGCGTGCAGACAGGAGAGCAGCTCCGGGAGAGACGGGCGTCTCAGTGGAGGGGCAGGTATCCGCGGCTCTGCACCGACACGGCAAACAACCGCCTTTAGTGATCACGAATTATGTAAATTCATACTGATTTACGTAAGAACTACTAACCCGCCAGCAGAAGCCTAGCTACACACTGCGGATGCTTCTCTGCCACCCACACGTCCTTCTCCAGGACCTCACGCTCACCGTCCGACAGCAAACACCTGCAGAATCGTCAATAAACCACATCATAATGTAGGACATATCAAGCTTCACACAACCACACGGGTTTAAAAAGTTCACGAGAACAAGAACACCAGCGGTACGTTACACTCTGTCAACGAGTGACAACGTCTCAGCTGAGAGCTGATTGGTGGACAGAAGCAGCTTCCAGTCAGGAGGAGGAGGAGGAGGAGGAGACAGAATCAGGTCTAACTCCAGTTCCACACTGGACCTGAAAGGAACTGATCAGGACATAAAAAAGAGATTAAATACTAAAATGTGACCAGTGAGATGATAAATTTATGATGGGTTATGATTTCAGAAAGCTTGTATACGCGGAGAGATTGTCCTTTCAGAGGCGGAGTCAGTGATGTCAGTCTCAGGAGCAGTCAAAGTCTCCCACTCTGATGAAGTTACCAAGCCTGAAGAAATCATAAGTCTTTATTATACAGAAATATAATGTTTAATTATACTGATTTAAAAACAACACACTTTCACACAGATACAACTAGGCATGTACCTGCAGTCAGTAATACGTTATACTGCAATATTACACACACACACACACACACACACAGTACTGTTGCTGTACTATAGACACTACAGGACACTGCCATCGTTGTGTGTAAACGAGTTAAACAAGGCCTGTTCCATTCAGAGACAGCACAAGCGTTCTTATTTTAGATAACTTTAGATTTATTCGATTTTAAACGTGATCACAGTTCAGGAGAATTCCTGAGCAGACGCAGGTGCTGAACGAGCTCACCTCTCCTAATAGTGTCTGATACAGAACTGTGTTCTTCATCTGCTTCCCGAGTCAGGCTCAGAGCTTCTCGCAGTTTGACGAGAGGACACGAGACGAGCTCTCGCGTCCGCGGCACGTCGGTTTCGATGAAATCTGGCAGCAGGAGATCCTGAATAATAAACAAAAACAAACAATAAAAGCACACCTGTGACAAAGTTATTCAGTGCAGTGTGACCTAATGTCGTCGAGTCAGCCAAAAAGCCTTTCAGTATAACGACAATAGAAATGATCACAAAGCTTATTTGCCTTATTAACTGATTAATAATAATAACAACAACCACCACCGTGGTGTAATCAATATCATATAGATGCCATCAGCATCACCCAAACAAATTACTCACACGTAGAACGTGAGTCAAACAGTCATCATCAAGAAATAATTTCTCCAACTCTTACGCTTCAGAGGTGCAACCAAGTCTCATTCACCTCTGCGTCCGGAATCGTCTCTTTCCCGAACTCTTCGACATCCCACTGAGGAGATGAACAGCCAGCGGGTGCGTCAGAGGGCGCAGCAGAGTACGGACAGAACTCCCTGCAAGCGTATTAAACACAAACATATACGGCGATAATGAAGTCCAGTTAGTTCTGAACACGGCGCTGTGTTATGCTGCATTCTGATTGGTCCATGAAGTGTTCCTGAACGCTACAGGAATAATCTACATCAACGATGTTCACTTGGAGAGGAATGGAAACACCTGAGGGATTCATGTGCGAGGGATAAGTGTCAAGTACCCGATCAGGATGTGTTCAGAAAGCAGGGATCCGGTCTGATGGAGATCCAGTAGATCTGACGCAGGATAAGGTTTTAACCTCTTCAGTAATGTGGCGAGAGAAGGGAGAAAACTCTTCAGCTGATTATCACTCATCAGCACCTCCTCAGGAAGGAACAGATCTGAGAAAGACAAACGGAGAACGTTCAGCCACTCGACACTGCGGCGCCAGACGACGTGCAGGACGCAAGACTGCAAATTCCACCTTCACGTGGCGATAATGAGCAAACCGAACATCTCTCTGAGGCTGCAGGTGTTACAGTGCTGACCTTGTTCACTGAAGTAAACCGAGTTCACATCAACCTCAGTGAAGGTCTCTGTCCATCCGTCCTGCTCGGCTGCTCTCTCTCCTCCGCTCAGCAGACGGAGAGCTTCCTGCGACGCCACACACCTCGGAGACGCAGGGTTCGAGCTCGGCACCACGTCCTCTCCCAGCTCGCCCGTGCACACCGTAAACCTGCACACACACACACACACACTTCGTTACACTGATATCAAGCACTCTGAGACGAAAGCAGATCGTACCTTTCCACACACTCCACTGGACGCAGCTCCGCCTTCAGGTAGTCTACCACACAGCCTGTGTATTCCAGTTCATACGGGGTGCACAAACTTCCTGTCAGAGACGGGTACGAATGAGAGAACTGTGTCTCAGTGCACCTTTAATCATGATTAAGTTCTTATTAGCTTAGTTTAGGAATTAAACCCATCGTTTTGCTCAGAAAAGTAACTGACAAGTCTTAAAAACAGCAGTTAACGCAGTGTAGTGAAGTACGGTGAGCTCGTTAGCTACATAAGTGCAGAAGTACATTCACAGACACAAATTAGTAGAAAACGATGATGACGATGAGCTGTGGAGTTTTCTCTTCACATCACACGTAAAAAAGGTATTATTCGATTATTCGCGTCTGGCTAGCGTGTTTATTTCCTCTAGATACCTTTAACAGTGCATGTAGATCAGCGTCCTGCTGCACTTTGCTCAGTTTTATGAAAAGTCCTGTCGTCCGTGTTTGCTGATTAATCTACCTGGTCAGGGTCGGGGTGTAGCGCAGCAGGCGGTGGGAGGTAGTTACGCTGTGCACAGAACCACCGTGAGCGTACACATCTAATAAAATACTGCGCTTACTAAAAATAACAGCTCTTGCTAATGTCCATGGTCTGTCACAGCGTAACCGTAAGCCTCGTTAGTATTTAAATAAGTTATAATACTAAGTAATGAAATAACTGCGTAAAGTTAATTAGAACTGCGGTGTATTTTTAGAGGATTTCTGAAGTGATCTATAGAGACAGCCGATCTAGTGACAGGGTGCGGAGGGATTTCCTGACCACACCACGGCCGCCTGTACGAGTCGTCCTGAAGCCTCCCCGAGCGCGGGCAGATGTTCTGGTCCAGCTGGATGGGAACCGGGAGCGTCAGCGAGCTCATCGTCATCCTGCGTCTTGCTGAAGCCTGTTGAGAGATTTACTGAGCGCCAGGTCATTTAACACAAACTAATTCAACATTATTCAACATGAACTAATGCCAGAGACCCTTCTTTAATTGACTGTATAATAATATGTTTTTTTTTTTTCTATTTCTGTTCAATTTATTTACTTACTTACTTATTTATTGGGGGGGGGGGGTGTTCTTAATATATTAACTGTTGTGTTTTTTGCTTCCTTTTTGAAAATAAGTTTTTTTTATCCTGATTAAATAATGATTACAAACAACAAACAAACCAGGAAAGTGTATAGTTTCAGGCTGAATGAATGCGTCTATCATAGCTACTAATGTGTTAATGTGTAAAATGTGTATATATTTACATTATACAGTTACATAATTGTAAAAAATAAATAAATAAACAAAGAGTATATTAGTATAAATATCACTTAAATGGCCTATTTAGTAATATACATACACTGCACACACTAAAAGCCAGTAGATTTGAACTAGATTACTCATTATATTATTTATAACCTGTCTGTGTTTCATAAAAATATAAATAGACTAAATTGTAAAACAGTTGATTTTTTTACCTCATAGTTGTAGTCAATAGCTCTGTATTTCACAACTAAGAACATGGCTCACCCTGAACACCCTGTAAAACGCAGTGAACTTTAATATTTATATCCACACATGATATTTTACAGAGAAAATCTGACAAAAAAGCTAATCGGAGGTAAATAAATGTGAAAATAGTCAAAAACAACCGACACGAAGGAATACAATTTAGCTGAGCGGGAAAACTGAGTTAGCCTGGTTTATCTAGCTAGCTATCAATACCGAAATGGCTTTAAATGCGTGTTTTTATATTATCATGATCATAAGAACGTTAGGACTTAATATGTATAACGTTATAAAAACAATTTAGACCATAATTCGACGACAACAGCGACAAACCTTCAGTAAATACTTCAACATGACTCGATTAGCTACCAGGCTAATTTTCGTTTCTCTCAGGACGCTCGCGCGGGAACGCTTGCAGCGCGCGCCAACTTGGCTACGTCCCAATCCCAGGTCTAGTGTACTAAATAGTACGCGTCCTGTGTAGGCGTGGCTCACTACTCTGACCAAGCCCTTCACAGTGCGGGGTTTGGGACGCAGCCACACAGCTGTAACACGCTTATATTAACGAGCCTGTTATAAATGAGTCAATAATTATAAATACATTATAAATAATAGAGCTCTGTGGGTGAAGATTAATACAGAAACATTTTTAAAATAAATCATTTTTATTGTAAACAAAAATACAAACAAAAATAATGAACACTTTCAAAACAACAATATTTTAAATAACATAAAAGACATATTCTGTCAAAATCTGTGTACTTTCCAAAGCCTGTAGGACACAAAGAGAGAGAGAAAGAGAAATAAATCAGAATAAAGACATGGCATAGGTTTTTATTTGTTTTTCACTGCAGTATTTATTGCACCCTTGTTGACGTTTCCATTTCTTCTCAGTTGAATCGTCTTCATCACCGTCTTTACGACTGAAGAACTCAAACCAGATATTTAACCTCTGTTTAAAGGAGTGGTGAAAGAAAACCGGGCCATGACCAGCCACGCGCTCCGACTTTAAGTTGCACTACTTAATACCTAATACTTTTGTTTTGTGTTGTGTTAATGACTTGAAAGAAAGCGACCTGAAACACACCGCGTTTAGAAGCCCTTGTTCGCTCTGTCACTGGGAGTTTTGCCTTTTATGGAGTTTTGAGGGCGTGGCTACATGTAAATTAAGTAGAATTTTTAGTTTGGTTAAACCACAAAAACATTTGCAGGGTAAAGTTACCTCCTCAATGTTACGTTATACGTTGCATACTACAGCAGGTCGTTATCAGAACAGAGACTAGTTAGCGAGCAGATAAGAATCTCTGAGAAATTAACTTGTAGCTGTTGCCAAATTCGACTGGGTTCCTGTTAAAAAACTAAAAAGTCTACATACTCTTTGCTTTGTGCTCACTCATACTGTATGTAGAAATGGACAAGGGTGCAATGGAAACAATAAACTCAGCCTCTGACCAGCAGCAGCCGTAAACCATCGTGCTAAAGAAACCCAGAGCGCCGATGGAGCCGAACGTCGCCAAAGCAGAAATCCTGGTAGCGTAGTAGGCTCCTAAATCAGAACAGATTTATACGTAAACAACAGAGAAAACACACATGTCCACCTACAAGGATCAAAAAACAAAACAAGGACGTATCATATTCAGAGAAAATCAATATTTACTTATTTAGGCTGTTATCATTATTTAAAAAAATAGTCTCACCTCTGGCTTTGGCCCAGATAATGCAGGACTGCTTTCTCGCCTAAACACACCACACGTTTATGTTTTAAGGCTTACGCTTACAGCTAATGCTAATGTGACATCATCAAAACGTCTACAGAATTAGAACTGATAATCAATACACAAATCTATCTAAACATACAACACTTGAAACATCATCTTGAAATTTCATCTCTGTTACACAATTAGCTGAGTAATGATTATACTTATATTATTAATAGGTAGAATGATTGATAATTAGAGAAGCATATTGAACAGGTTACCTGCCCCCAGGTGCAGACGGTGCGCAGGATGATGTAGTAATCTCGCCCGTTCTCCAGCGGAGCGTTGTAGAAGGGTCCGTACTGCTCTCGGTTCCCCAGTGTGAAGTTCACCTCCACGCCGAGCTTACAAAGCTGCAGCTGAGCCGCTACGTACTCGCCACCACAGGAACGAGACGAGCCGCAGTCGAACACCAACACGCCAGCTACGGGTAACACGATCACCTGATACACACTGACACACACACACACACACACACACACACACACACACACACACACACACTGAAATGTTCACCTTCATTCACTGATATTCACACGGAGACTGTAAAATATCATGGCCTGCATTCTAATCAGAAACGACTTGGCTACAGAGACAGCATTTTTGGGTAAAGTGAAAATCTGCACCATGCAGAAAGCAGCCACTTTACACCAATTTTTTCCATAAATTTGATCGCAACCAATTTCCTCTCTTTAGCCGAGGCTTCCTCTATTGGATGACAACTACCAATTTGGGAGCATGAAAGCTAACACTGTACCATAACAAGGTGGCTTAACACGCTCAGAGGAGAGCACTAACTGCCCTATATACATATGTATAGTACATATACATACTCTGTATACATGAGCTGAATTCTAATCCCCACAGCAAACCACAACAGTATAATTCACCATTGACAAAGCCATTCACAAGCCCCTGAAGAGCTTTCTATAGAATTACTGTGCTTTTCTCCATGTATCTCCTTACCAAATTGGGTCCAGTGTACTAGTGGCTCTTCGTAATCGTAGAGTTGGTCGGTGAGAATCAACCTCACTGTACCCAACCTCAGGAGTGGGCGGAGCTACAAAGAAACAAAACAGTGGATTAGTCATGGACTATGACAATGTGTGACTTTGTCTAATCCCAAATAAATCGATATTAATTAGATAAAAAATACTGTAGTAAAATTTTGCTAAGCAAACATCCAATACAACAGACACACGCTATAGTTCACAGCTAGCTATAAATCACTAGATTAGGATAGGACAGGTTGGCCCTTGTGAGGACATTTGGTTGGTTAAGTTAGATTGTTTGTTGTGTGTGTGTGTGTGTGTGTACCAGGTATGCTGGTGTTAGCAGTAACAGTAGCGGTGTCTCCGGTCTCCTGTTCAGTCACAGTGATGGTGTAGTTGGTGATGGGCTGCAGGTTCAAACACACAACAGGATGTAACGCAGACGAGCTAAACACTTTCCTCCGTTGATCACTGAACGCGGGATCGAAATCCCTCACACCGATAAACACCACCTATACACACACACACACACACACACGCACACACGCACACACACACACACACACACACATACACAGGGAGCAAAGAAACCATCCAAACAAGACTTTTTGATCAGGATGCACCCGAGATTGATTTCCACTAGTATCTGTGTCTTTGTTTTCTTTTGTGTGTGTGTTATTGTTGAACTTACGGTGTATTGCTGTTTGTAGCCTTGCATTTCTGCAGCCGTCCTCCAGCGCAGACATTTCTCATTAAACACGATCAAACTCTGAACGCTGAACTTCAGCTCTGTTACAAAAACAGGAAAAACAGATAAACGCTGCATTCTCAGACAGAAGTCTCTTTAGTGTTCAGTTGCACAGACTTGCATGGAGTTGCATGGTTGTGTCAGTTCCACTAGTCTAATGTATTTTAACTGGAATTTATAGTAAGTACTAAAATGAATATTTGAACAACGGACAGAAGATGTGATGCGATTCTATTTAATACCTGATTGTGTTTGTTCAATGCTTTAATTACATACACAAATGTAATTTATACTCCCAAAGACAGCGAAGACCCTGAAGTGTTCACAATAACTATACGGTTATTGTTATTGTTTAGTATCGTGATATATCGTGTAACTGATCATCGAAACATTACTATCATGAAGGCTATTAAGGATCTACGGTGCATATGATATGTTGTTCTACCTCTGCAGCGCATGGTGGCCACCCGCCATCTTCCTGTGGTGTCACACACTGATATGTCACTTCCTGTATGTCTGTAGTAGCCTTTAACACAGTGATAGATGGCGACGGTGCCATTTTCCCAGAGAACCTCGGCGTTCTGCAGCATCGGGATCGGACCGCAGTACACTGCACGGAAAAGAGCGTGTGGAGAAAGCACTTGGTGCACACTGTGTGTTAACATTTTTGCTCAGTCACACTCAGTGCAGTGTGAATGTGTGTGTTGTGTGTGTGTGTGTGTGTACCTTCGCAGTGAAGTTGTACAGCACTCCACTGGCTGTCAGAGCCACACACAGACACACTCTCTGTGCTAACACTCCGATATCCAGCTTCACACTCATACAGAGCCATGGAGCCGAGAGTGGAGCTGCCGTTCCACACCAGCTGTGTGTGAGGGAGAGGACGGGGCTCACTGCAGTTTACCTCTACACACACACACACACACACACACACACATGATTATATGCACACATATACCTTAGTCAGGTTATCATAATCAGTATAATAAGAATATAAACGGTTAGTACTACCTTGACAGAGGAAGTGCAGGAGGCTCCATGTTCCTCTGCTCGTACACACACACATGTCCTCGTGTCCGGCGTTATAAAAACCATCCACACACTGATAACGCACCTCTGCACCCACATTACTGACTCCATTCCACAACATTACTGCGTGAAGGAATGACGGGGGAACGCCACACTCTACCTCTGAAAACACACACACACACACACACAAAATGTTAATGCAGGTACAGTGAGGAACTGAGGAACTCTGTAAGAGAGGCGATTTTACCTCGGCATAACAGAGTAGCTCTGCTCCACGAACCGTTCAGAGTGCACACTGATTTATTTTCTCCCAGTGCAGGATAAAATCCTTCCTTACAGTAATAAAGCACAGAGCTGTTAACACGCACACTGCCGTCCCACAAGCGGCCAGCGTGGGGCAGCACAGGGGGGTCAGAGCATCGGATCTCTGCAGACATATGGGGTGATTGTTTACACAAAATTTACACACATTTTCAGACTGATTAGGTAATACACAGCAATGTGTAACAGTGATGATAAAAGACTAATTGAGAAAACTGAGATCTTTACAACAGAGACAATAACTATCTAACTGTGTAACAAACTCCAATCTGACAAATTCTGCAATGAAACAGGAACACTAACAAAGGTAAACACCAAGCTGTGTAACAGACATGATCCTGAACTAATCAACTAACAGATGGAAACCAGTAAGTGGTTAACTGTGTAACAGCGATTTTACCTCGGCATAACAGAGTAGCTCTGCTCCATGAACCGTTCTCAGTACACACTGATTTATTTTCTCCCAGTGCAGGATAAAATCCTTCCTTACAGTAATAAAGCACAGAGCTGTTAACACGCACACTGCCGTCCCACAAGCGGCCAGCGTGGGGCAGCACAGGGGGGTCAGAGCATCGGATCTCTGCAGATGTAGAGGGTGATGAGCGTAAAAAGGCCACACATTCAGGCCTCATGTGTCATACAGCAAAGGGGAAAAAATATAACCGTGTAACAGAGACATTAGCTGCATCTCAAATAGCACACTTTACACACATTTAGTGCAGTAGTGTGCTTACACTCCCAGACTCAGTGAGATTTAGTGCACTAATAGTACACAGATGTACTAAAATGCTGAAAAATTAAGTGTGTAACATCGGACACTTTTTGCACTAAAAGGCTGCCACGTGTAGCAGAAGGTGCAGGGCCACTTCAGTTTGAATTCTGATAAACTTCACTACACCATTCAGGCAAAATTAGGAGCTGAATATTTTAAACCGGCCATTTTAAGTTGCGAAACCAGCGCTCGTTCCTGTGGAGGCTGTTTTACTGCCGTTCAATCACATGAGGTACCTGCACTGTCATCTGTAATTTCCATTCAATGCCAAACATTAAGATGCGATAAAAATCAGGTAAAAACATGCCTTTGTGGTATGAGATTTGAGACACAGCTAATAACTGGCTAATAGTGATTAAACATTTAAACAATTCTACTCGGCTGATTGTGTAACAGAGGTGAAATTTCAAGAAGATCTAATAGAATATTTAGAAATGATAAAAGAATGCATGTGATTCCTACAATATATCCAGAAATAAATGCTGATATAATTCCTGAAATGTCCAAACATAGATATCTATATATTTTCTATTCTGGGAAAAAAGCATGCTCATAGATAGGTAGATAGTACCTCGGCATAACAGAGTAGCTCTGCTCCATGAACCGTTCTCAGTACACACTGATTTATTTTCTCCCAGTGCAGGATAAAATCCTTCCTTACAGTAATAAAGCACAGAGCTGT
>CM075026.1:281354-310329 GCA_037576675.1 Pangasius sanitwongsei | reverse complement strand
AGAGAGAGAGAGAGAGAGAGGGAGAGGGAGAGAGAGAGAGAGAGAGAGCTGGCCAGAGTTCAAAAACAGGCATGTATACATGCAGCCCTGCGTTTAAACACTAATCTGTTTTCAATGCGCTCTCAGTGACTTCCCACTGCTGACTTTGAAAGGTGCATCACCAACTTCAAACGAGTTGGTCCTGTTTCTCCTCATGGCTTGGTCTCTCTTACTGCCTTGGACCTTTTCCATCACCCTTTCCCAATGATCCTATCCCAATGTCCGTCTTTGGGCACTGATCCTGTCTCAATCACAAGCAGTGATTCTGTTCCACTGTCCCATTCTGTCACAGGCACCTGTCTCCTTGTTCTGGTGTGAGTCTTGAGTACTGATCTTGTCCCAGTATCAGTCCCAGTGCTGTGTATTGATCCTGCCCCACCATCAGTCCCAGGCACTGGTCCTGTCTCAGTCACAAGCGACAGTACTGTCCACTGACCTTGTCCCAGTCATAGCCTACAGTACCGATCTTGTCCTAGTGTCAGTCTCAAGTACTGATCTTGTCCCAGTTTCTGTCTCAGGCACTAAACTTGTCCCAGTGTGACTCTAGAGCACTGATCCTGTCCCAGTCCCAGCTTCAGGCATTGATCCTATCCTAAAGTCAGTCTCAGGCCTGATACTGTTTCAGCATCAGTCTCAGGCATTGACTCTATCCCAGTCCCAGATACTGATCTTGCCCCAGTCTCAGGTACTGATGCTGTCCCAGTGTCAGGTTCAGATAATGATCCTGTCCCAGTCCCAGTCTTGGGTACTGATCCTGATCCCACCAGCAGTTTTGGGCACCAATGCTGTCCTTGCTGTAAGGCTTGGGCACTGGTCCTGTGCACTGGCCCAGCATCACTATCAGACACTGTTTCAGACCTTATTCTATGTATATTCTGTCTCTGTTCATGATCCAGAGGGCAGGTGGACGAGGGCACATTAAAAACAGCAACCAAACACACAAGGAAAGGACATGCAACAGGGTGCACTGGGTATCTGAGATTCATAGCAATGACAATATGATTACTTAAATAACTAATGCCATTAATAACTTGGTAGCTAATTACACAATCAGATGGAGAGAAGTGTGCACCTTTGCAGGTGATGCGAGTATCGGTCCAGCGCCCATGAGAGTCACACTCCGAAACACTTCCTGTTCCCACACTGCGATATCCCGCTTTACACTCATATAGCGCTTTAGAGCCTATATTACTGCTGCCATTCCATAATACTACAGAGTGGAGGAGAGGAGGTGGGGGGCCACAACGGATCTCTAACACACACACACACACACACACACACACCTTGTTCAGGTTGTTCAGTATAAAATTCATCCAGTGTAAATATAAACGGTTAGTACTACCTTGACAGAGGAAGTGCAGGAGGCTCCATGTTCCTCTGCTCGTACACACACACATGTCCTCGTGTCCGGCGTTATAAAAACCATCCACACACTGATAACGCACCTCTGCACCCACATTACTGATTTCATTCCACAACATTACTGCGTGAGGGAATGACGGGGGAACGCCACACTCTACCTCTGAAAACACACACACATACATACACACATACAACCTGCTAATCACAAACTTAGTCATACGTCATCAACATAACAGCTGACTAGCTATTTAGTGCTGATAACTCTTGCTGGACAGGTAATACTGATTTTAGACATGTAATTAATAAACACTGTGTGTGTGTGTGTGTGTGTGTGTGTGTGTGTGTGTGTGTGTGTGTGTGTTAGAGTAAAATACTACGTGACAGGGTGGTGTGTACTGTTGGTTAGTGTAGTGTTGCTGAAGTTAACCTCTATTATTGTAATTCAAACTAGCAATATATGTTAAACACTGTCAAGTATAAATAAAGGGCTAACGTGAAATGATCCAGGTTGTGATTGGCTGGTCAAATGTAACCTAAGCTCAAAGGAGTCAGCACTGGTGTGGACTGTGTGTGTGTGTGTGTGTGTGTGTGGCTCCAACTACTTAGCACGCTCACACAAAGATCACATGCTACACTGAAAGTGTGACTGAAACAAAATATTAATGCGGTGGATAACAGATGTGATAATAACAAAGACTGCTATTTAGTTTTAGATGGCAGTTTTACTGTTGTTGTTGTTGTTGTTGTTGTTGTTTACCTTTGCAGTGCATGCTGGGAACGCTCCAGCGTCCGTCATGGCCACAGATGGCCGTGAAGTTTCCACTTGTCCAGGTGAAACCGTCTGCGCAGGCGAACTGCACAACACTGCCGTAACGAGTGACGATCGGAGGGATCTGAACTGCATGAGGGACGGACGGAGGGGGACCGCAATCTACCACTACACACACACACACACACACACACACACACACACACACACACACACACACAGTTATCCCTTTATTAATTTATAAACAATGCACAATATGTGTCATGAGGATCATTTATCCAACTGGCACACAGCTAATACACTTAAAAAACATATCTGGATGTAATTTATCCCTATAATAATAATATATTTATCACATGATCAGGGCTCCTGCTGATGGCTTGTGGGACTCATTTTTAATGCACATTTCCATTTTTATTTCTCATCAGTACTTTTAGCTCAAAAGGAACCGAAATATCAAACCCAAATATAAGACTTTTTAACAGAGAACCTAATCAAGGGGTGTGTGTGTGTGTGTGTGTGTTTGAGTACTCACGCTCGCAGTAGGCAGAGTGTGTGTGAGGCTGGAACGGTTCTGATCCATTCTGAACTGCGTATCCGGTTCTGCACTTGCAGTAGAAGTCACCGTCTGTGTTTATACACACACCGCCCTCACCGCAAACACCGTCCACAATACACTCGTCCACATCTGTGAGAAAACACACACACACAGCTGTGAAGGTGAAAGATGCCATTACACATCTAAACGTGTTCAGTACAACAGATCAGACCTGTGCTCAGAAGCATGCGGTGTTCTGGTCGGGAATTTTCTCAGGGTTGGAGAGAGAAAGAGAAACACGGACAAACACTGACACTGCCGATCCGATTAAAAATAAAAATCAAGATTTTCTTGCTCTATTAGTGAATCATTTCGGTTCTGCCAATAAAATAGGACCATTTCAATCTTGTAATCGTACAAATGTCTAGAAACAGGATTAATAATTGTATAGCTGTTTTATAGTAATCTCATAACGAGCAATGTCAGATAAATTCACCTAGAATCAACCTCGTTTCACTCACCAAGATATAACTTCATGCACCATATGGGAAGCTATAGGTCTCAGAGATAAGATGCAATCTAAAAGTCTCTAGGTCAAATAATTTAAGATTCACTATGTAAGACCTGAACGCTCATGTGCAGAGCAGTTAGTCTCACGGTTGATCTGGAAGTGTGAGTGTCTGCGTGACTCACCGTGGCAGTATGTGCCATCGTTGGGGATGAACACGGCCAGGTTGTTGGTGGGGCTGTAACCCGACACACACGTGCAGAAGTAGCTGCCGTACGTGTTGTGACACCTGCTGTGTTCGCCGCAGATCCGCCCCAGCTGACACTCATCTTTATCTGTGAGGCAGGAACAGCACATACAAAGTAAAATAATTGAAAACAATTATAAAATAAAAAAACTGTACATGATCAAGGCTAGTTATATATCATCTTTATAATTCCAAACAATCAAGCTATCAAAGTTTTTTTATTTACACAAAACAAAACAAATTACACCTAGTAAAATGAGATTAATAAAATATTCAAATTTAGAAATAAATTTGTTTTTATTTTGTTTAAGATTGGCATTGAAAGCCCCAGCATAAAATACTGAATGGGCATAACAAGCTTCATAACCATTGATAGGAACTTCATAAAACTAAACAGAAGTCATTCAATAATGGATGAGGAGCTAGTCATTAAGATGCTACAGGAAGTCATTAAGATGCTACAGGAAGTTGTAAAGATGCTGCAGGAATGGAGGAATGAGACCTTGGCAGTATGTCCTGCCGTTTCCCACGAAGCCGTACATGCAGTTACACACTTTCCCTCCAGTGCCGTCCATCTTGTCAGTGCAAGTGGCATTCGGGTGGCAGGAGGCACAAACATCTGTCCCAACTACAACATCTGCAGACAGACAGGGAGAAAGAGAGAGGCAGAAAGAACAAGAAAGATACACAGAGACAGAGATAAATGGATCAGCTGCCTGTAAGTTGCCGTCTTTTCCCTCCACCTATTTTTCACCCTAATTTAGTCACACGACCAACCGGGGAGGGAGAAGATTAACACGTGCTTCCTCTGAGACACGTGAAGCCAGTCTCTGCGTCTCTTCGAGCTGCTGCTCATGCTCCGTCACAGGGCGGTGTAACACACTCGGAGGAAAGCGCTATCCGCCCTCTTCCACATACATGAGCTCACAGACGCCTATGATTATCCAGCCTCGCTGTGATTGACAGGGGAGAGAGAGTATGCCCCTCCCACCTAGAGAGCACAGTGAATTTCATCTTCAGGATTCTGAACTCGCGATCTCCTGACCGTAGGATGAACGCTTTTCTGTTTCTTAAAAAAGTCATCTTCTTCACAGTTCTCCGCATCACTTTCAGTGCTGTACCTGTGACATTTATTTATTTATTCACTTCTTACCTGAACATGTCGACTGGTTTATTTTAATCAGAGTATAATATACTGTATATACAACATTTACTTTTTAAATGATTTTTCTGCGGAAAATCTTGATATAGTAATAATAATAAAATAAACTGAATTATGCGACTGCACACACTGAGAAGGATCCTGCATGTGATCCTGCACACTGAAATAAGGAGCTTAAATAAACACCACTACTGATTAAAACACAAACGAGGACCGTGTATATGATTAATCTTTACGCTGTTTCTTTAACTTGATAAGGGGACATGCCTAATCAGGAAATAGTAACTCACATTATATACACAGTCTGTCTGTAGCGTACAGGGGTGTGTGTGTGGTACCTGTGATGACGGCGACGGTGGCTGTAAGCAGGACGAGTGCTGTTCCCCTCATAGCTGCTCCTCTTCACTCTCTCTTACTTATTCACTACTCGCTCCTTCATCCTCTTCTCCCTCTCCTCATCCTGAAGTGAAGGACAGAATGTGGAGATATAGATGGGGGGGGGGGGTTAACTGAGGTCTCTCTCTCTCTTTCTCTCTCTCTCACACACACACACACTCTCTAATACATACACTCACAAACATACACACTCATACACACACACACACACTTACAGGCACACTAAGGGAAATTTGTGGTCCTTGTGGTTTTGTCACTGTGATGTGTTGACATTTTTTCAGTTACACATCAGGGTGTGTGAAATAAACTTTCTGGCACACACCCACACTGCAGAGTCATGCTAAATGCCCATGTGTGTGTGTTTTTGTGTGTGTATATCTGTGTGTGTGTGTGTGCATGTGTGTGTGGTGATTACGGCTATTTTTGGGTGCCCAACGCTGCCAAACACTCGTCACCCTGTAACATCTGCCTGTTAGCAGTGGAAGAAATTTCAGTTATTTCAGAATTTTGTGTTTGTGTGAGCATGAGTGTGAGAGAGTGTGTGTGTGCATGTGTAAGTGTGTGTGAGAGTGTGAAAGTGTGAGAACGTGACTGTGTTTGTGTTCCTACCTCTTGCAATTTAGGAGACTCTCGCAATTCAGAAGACACACTCCCATCCGGCTTCGCAAAAGAGAACTGAAAACACAGAGCACACCCAGCTCCTCAGCGCAGGTGGAGGGAGAGTTGTTTATTTCTTCGTCTGTTTGTGTGTGTGTGTTTATGTGTGTTTGTGTGTGTGTGTGTGCTCAGGGGTCTGCTCGGGTGGAGAAGTTATCTCTTCATGCATTGGGAAGATAAGCAAACTCAGACCTATCATTACATACACACACACACGTCAGCTACACACTGAGCCTTTCCTCAATACACACACACACACACACACACACTTTCACTCACTCAGTTTATCTGGTCACAGTGATGGCTGATGTGGAGCCTATCCTGTGAACACTGGGTGTGAGGCGGGAAAACACTCTGGATGTGATGCCAGTTCAACACACACACACACACACACACACACAGAAGTAGTCATTGATGCACTGCACCCTTTTACTCTATAAACCCACTCACATACATACACATGCACACAAAACTGTGTTACGTTACACACAACTAAACAACCAATGTGCAGAATATCAGCTGAGCAATAAGAAAACATCACCACAAGGAGGAAGAAAAAACACACACACACACTTCATTCAGAAAAGTCAGAGGAGTGCTGTAAAGAGAGGATTCCTGTGAAATATGCAGGAGGTAAAGTGTGGAACTTTAAAACAGGAAAATTAAAATTATATTATTTAAAAAAAAACAAGCTCTATGTTTTATTTACAACAATTGCTGTTGTAAATAAGATCAAATTGTTGCTAATTCAAATCCTAGCACTATCAGAACAGATCCTCTCTTCATCCTACGTTGCATTCTTAAAAGTGTGTAAATGTAGTGTAGGTTTCTATGGAGTAGTGATGTTAATGGCTAGTCAGAAGAATACACCATGTAAGTTATAACTGGGGTCAGTAAACGGTGGGTGAAGGAAATGGGTCATTCCTCAGCAGTCAAATAAGGAAGACAGAAGAAGAACTTTCTCAGAAACTTGTGGTCCTGAGTGTAGTGGGAGCAGAAGCTTGTGGGAGCAGGTGTTTGTAGATCACAGGACAGGATCTGTGGAGCCTGTAGGTCCCAGGATGGTAGCTGGAGCTGGTAGACCTCTGGCTTCAAGAGGAGGTTGTAGTCCTCAGGACTTCAGAATGCTTCAGTATCAACGGTGGTATCACTACAACACACTGATTCATGATGTGATGCATCACACTGCCAAGGCATTTGTGTACTAGGATCTTCATTTGTAAATAAATAAATAGCCAATGTTTACGTCAATGCTGTTTGAAGTTTCATTTCATTTCAGAAGATAATCACATACCTGCTCTGAAAACTAACTTAAAAGGATTCCTGCATGCAACACCGATCCACTGAAGGGCATCACACACACATCCACACACATCCCGGGTCAGGTCATAACTTCAAATCTGGGAGCAGTAAAGAAAACAGGGCAGTCTGATGTTTACAGAAAATATATATAATCGAGATCAACAAATAAACTATATATATATATTTTTAAAAATGTATCATATTAAACACAGGTAGAAACAGCCCTGCCTACATCATAAAACATAAACATATACACAGCCTGTAGATATTCTTATTCATTATCCAAATCAACAAACACAACAAATTTTATAGTTCAGGCACCAAGCCCAGGAGCCGTACCTATTGTAGGATAAAAATAAAGGGCTAGGTCAAGGTTAAATATAATAATCATTTTATAAAAAAGATCATATTACCTGTTTAAAGTATAGTGCTGCATTAATGGCTGCGGATTAATAGCTGCACTTCACACTTTTGACCAGCAGGTGTCACTAACCTGCACTGAGTTTAATGAACCAGCAGGATTCAGCCTTTTTTTCCCTCAGTAGAAAAGAGAAAAGCTTCATCTTTACATCACTCACATGCTTATGTATGGCTATGGGTCATGTAAACACACGTTATCAGTCATGTAGTAGTGCACATGAGATGCACCTCTTCCTGTCGCTGGGGTGGTATATACCGTCCCTGTCTATCTTAGAGTAACGCTTTAGAGCTGCACTACATGCACCTTTCCAGGTAAAAGATACACACTAAACTATGCAGGCTATAATCCGCGTGTTTATGATGTTTGTTCATATACAGTACATCAAATTTCTGTATGAGAAAGTTCAAGCTCAGAAGGAATCAGGTGTATTTTAGTGGAATTAAAACGCATTTCTGTATCTATAGAAATCCCCGAAACTTCACTTATATTTCCCCGAATGATGCGTTAGAGTAATTAATAATTGAATAATGGCACTATATGAATGCGTGTAAAGCGGCTCGTGCGGGTGGTAGCCTATAAATGAGCAGCGCGTGCGCCGGGCCTGCGTTTGCAGCCATGCGGGCGGTGCGGGTGTTGCGGTTGTTGTGGACGCTGAGCATCGCGGCTTGGACGCTCCCTGCACTTCTCCCAGGTCAGATTACAGCCACATTCACTCCACGAGCCCGTTAAAGTGAGTGCAGCTCACATGTTCACGCCATCTTCAGCTTGGAGCTCGGTCTGTAGAGATCCTGATTAAAATGAACGCCATGGGAGCTCTGAGTACAGATTCAGCTCTTCAGATGATCTCCACGTGGAGAAGCTGTCCAATGAGGTGTAAAGTGTTTTAAACTCGAGACTGAACACACCTTCTCCAGCTGCTGAGGGGTTTATTATCTGAGGAATAGAGTCAGGAGATGTTGGAATCTGTGCTGGAACTGAGAAATCAGGATTTAAATCTGTTTTTTTTTTTTTTTTTTTTTTTTTTAAACTTAATTCATAGCAAGAAATGCAACTCTTAACAACAGAGATGTTAGACAACACACCTTGTAGCAATGCTATAGAAGCATGGTTTCTAATGAGCAGATCTTGATTGCACCAGAGCACAGTGTGGTTTAAGAACAGGTTAAAGAACTATAAGCTTGTGTGTTTTAGTGCTCCAGTAACTGAGTCTAGAAATTAAAATCTGTTGTTTTAGGTTTCATCGGTTTGTGTTTCAGGTTTGTGCAGCACACAGACCATGTGATTTCAAGGTTCAACTGAGAAAGCCTTCTTTGTGCCTTGAAAGACCCCGTGCTGTTGCCTTTAATGGTCCTTTTCCTAAATCGTGAAATCAAGGTCAAGTCTTTGCATTCAAGTGCACTGCTAACACTAGCTAGTTAGCGAGCCTGCTCTATGTTTGCATCTTCCTAATGTTTTCCCATGTTTAAAAAAAATGCTCATCATGTAAGTTGAAGACCCAGGTGATGTTTTTTTTCTTCTTCTCTTCTCTCCTCTCCTTCTAATCTTCAACTATCCAGTTTCAGTGAGTCTGTGCCCATGATAGCCTCAGATTCTTGTTCTTGGCTGACAGGAGTGGAACCTGATGTGGTCTTCTGCCGTTGTAGCTCATCCACCTCAACGTTCAATGTTTTGTGCATGCTGAGATGCTTTTCTGCTCACCACTGTTGTAAAGAGTGATTCAGTTACTTTGTCTTTCCTGGCAGCTCGAACCAATCTGGCCATTTCCCTCTGATCCCTCGTCTCAACAAGACGCCTCCACCCACAGAACTGTCACTCACTCGGTGTTTTTTGTTTGTCCACTCCATTCTGTGTAAACTCTGGAGACTTTTGTGTGAAAATCCCAGCAGGAGATCAGCAGTTTCTGAAACACTCAAACCAGCCCATGTGGTACCAACATCCATGCTACGATCAACGTCACAGAGATCACACTTTTTCTTCATTCTGATGTTTGCTGTGTGTGGTGTGTGTATCCGGGCAGGGGTTCTCAAACCTTTTTGCAGCCAGGAACCCCTGTCCTTTCAAGTGACCAATCTGAGTACAGATTCAACTATGATTAAATAATGACAATAACGACACTGACACAAGGTTTCACCCTGTTGATCTTCACATCACGGTGGTGTTTCTCTCTGTAGGGGGTAGCGTGAGCGCCCAGGAGCCTCTGCACTGTCGGTTTGGCTTCACTCCGTGTAAAGACGGCTCCGAGTGTGTGCTTCACCACCATGTGTGTGATGGAGAGATGGACTGTCCTGATGGCTCTGATGAAGACGGCTGTTCCTCAGTGTGCAGCATCGGTGAGTCTGTAATGAATGGACTGATTCGATTGGTTAATTTAACATGTGAAAAGCATGATTTCAGTCCGACATGGTTTGGAGAAGCTGCAGAATAAAACATTGGATCAGCTCTCTTATGTAATTGTTCTTACAACAATGAGGTAAAGAGTGTGTATATAATCAGTTAGACTTTTAAGCAGGTTTTTCTTTTTATATCTTGTTGGGAAAGGTTTTACTGCATGAATGAGGGAGAGTTCAGGTGAATGGATTTCACTAAAGCATGTACTGCTTCCCAAACACATCATTGAATCTCACTGCAACGGACTGGCTCGCAGTATTCCAGTGAAATTCCTTTAATCCTGTGTTGTCTGTGTGACATCAGGTCAGTTCCAGTGTGCTCATGGTAAGATGTGTATCGAGAAGAAGCAGTTGTGTGACGGCGTAGCACAGTGCCAGGACAGATCAGATGAGGCGGACTGCTTTAACCCGGAGGAGGGCTGCTTTCACCGCTGCGACAAAAAACACTGCCTTTCTCAATCGTTTGTGTGTGACGGAGAAGCCGACTGTGAAGATGGCAGCGATGAAGTGGACTGTGGTAACGGAACTCTCATGTTTCGAGTTTTAAACTGAGACTAAATGTTTCCGGTTCACCCTTTTCCCTCTTTTTCCCCATGCAGGTGATGGGAGCTGCAGCAGTGCAGAATTCCAGTGCAGCAGCAGTCAGTGTGTGTCCATCAGCGCGCGTTGCGATGGTTACCCCGACTGCCAAGATCACTCCGATGAGGATGGGTGTGTCTCACAGGTGGAGTGTGCTGATGATCAGCATCGCTGCCTGAACAATCAGCAGTGTGTGCTGCAGGAGTGGATCTGTGATGGAGAGAACGACTGCAAGGACATGTCAGACGAACAGGTAATCCTGATGTTCACGCTCAGCTGGGGAACGGAGTTACTGTTGCCTTCTCCAAGAGGACATGTAGAGTACCTTCACATTTGTTCCATCACTTCATGTTTGTGTGTAGAACTGTACAGAGTCTGCAGTGCAGTGTGGAGAGTTTCAGTGGCCGTGTGCGTCTCGGACTCGGTGTGTTCCTCAGAGCTGGCGCTGCGATGGCACCAAAGACTGCAGAGACGAGAGCGACGAGGCGGGATGTGAGTCAGAACACACTCGAGTCAGTCCTGGAAAATCCTCTAAAGTGCAAAGTCAACCCTGTGCTCCTCTGAACATTTTAACCGCGTGTGTGTGTGTGTGTGTGTGTGTGTGTGTGTGTGAGACAGGTGAGCCTGTGTCTTGCGCTCCTCATCAGTTCCAGTGCGACAGTTTGGAGTGTTTGGACCCCTCACTCCTCTGTAACGGTGACGCTGACTGTGCAGACGAATCGGACGAGGGCGGAGCCTGCAAGAGTGACACGTGTTCTGACCAATCACAGTGTGCGCAGGACTGCTACAGCACACCCAAAGGAACAGTAAGCCTCCTGCTCTATTTACTCTAAATCATTTATATAACAACAGCTTGACTGCTTCATTTACACTCTCAGATGTTATTAACTAATCATTATTTAATGTCATATTTATCTATTATGGCTTTAATTTTAACTGGTGTAAAATTTCCTCTGGTGTAGATCTATGATCAGGATTTTGGGGGATGTTTTAACTTTTAGTTTTTTTCCCCTAGGTGAGTGTCCTAAAGAAAATGGCCTAAAATTCTGATTATATTCCATGTTTCACATCAGTAAAGAGTTTTAACTAAAGCTGTTTACTGTCATGTTCAAGTGACCTTTTAAACATGTTACACTGATGTGATTTAAATATATAATGACTCACAAGTCTGAGCATTTTGTTTAAAACCATGTTTTGTTCAATTGTGACCTTATTTGCCTTTTAAATTAGACCATTTACTTACCATTTTACTGCAAATCTACAGCCATGTTCCTGGCCTGTTGGGGTGTGTGTGTGTGTGTGTGTGTGTGTGTGTGTGTGTGTGTGTGTGTGTGTGTGTGTGTGTGTGTAGCGTTGCTGGTGCAGGAAAGGTTACGAGCCGGTAGACGGTGGTGCGGAGTGTGTGGATGTGGACGAGTGTGTGAAGACTCCGGATGTGTGTGATCACTCCTGTATGAACTCGGACGGCTCGTATGAGTGCTCCTGCAATCAGGGTTATGTCCTGGAGCCTGACGGACACAGCTGTAAGATTACAGGTAAAGAGTTACCTTCACTTACACAATAAAGTGGTCATGTGATTGAGAAAATGGGACATGATGAGAAGCTTTAGTGTCCCTGTGCATAGTGCAGATTAACGTGTTAAAAAGATCTATTGTACATTACATTATTCACTTCTGCTAGAGATCCGCTAGCCTTGCCAGTAATCAAAAAGGTAGTTTTTATGCTAATTACTGCAATATGTTTCTTCTCCTCATCCAGTGTATTCCATATTTAAGCTAGATAGGATTACTAATTACCAATATGTTGCCAGATGATATAAAAACATTTTTGCCCAGTGATCTCACCAGTAGTCAGGTTTCATGAACTGTTCAGCGTGTCCTTTCCTGTGGTTTCAGGTGAGGCATACCTGTTGGCCTCTATACAGTCAGATGTCTTCCTCATCAGTCTCAGGAGCTCCAGCCTGGAAGTTCTCTCGTCTGAAAAGCAGCCCATCCTCTCTCTGGATTATGACTGGAAGGAGCAGAAAGCGTACTGGATAAACATGGATGCTGAGGCTGTGATGTGGACTACGCTGGACCAGAAGAGCAGAGGAACACTAATCCGAGGTGCAGCCTAACACCTAAAATCAGCATAACGTATATTTTTAAACACTGGAGTTGAAAAGATGAGGTTTTGGAATATTTTTTTTTTGTCCTTGTAGGTGTCAGGACAGAGTGTGTAGCAGTGGACTGGGTGGGGCGGAACCTGTACTGGATGGACAGAGCAGAAGGACAAATAAATGCTGTGAGGTTGGACGGTTTTAGGGCGGAGCCTGTGGTTATTCTGGACGATGACGTAGATGAGCTGCGTTCACTGGCCTTGCTACCTCAAAAAGGGTAAAGTCTTACTTATAACGAAAAATTAGGCATGTTCATACAGGTCTTGATTATAATTCATGTAGGCATTTTACAATAACGTGCAAGACTTTTCCTATGAATAACACGGTCACTGTATTTCTGCATCAGTCTGATGTTCTGGTCAGAAACGGGTGTTGAAGCTCAGATCGGGAGAGCAGGGATGGACGGCTCAAACAGACGAGTGTTGGTGCGTCGTTCTCTGCGCTGGCCCGTGGGTTTAGCAGTGGATCTGCTTCAGAACCGGCTCTACTGGACTGATGAGAAACTGCGCTGTATCGGATCAGCCACGCTGGATGGAGATGATGTTAAAGTAATTCTCAGCCCCCTCCTAGTTCAATGAGCAGCTGTAAATCTGAGTGGTGTCTCTTAGATGATGATTTAATATCTGGTTGGTGGATTATTGTTTGCCTTGTTAATTCTGAGATTTAAACATTCATATCTTGAAGATCCTGCAGCTGATGGAGACTCTCAGTCCGTTCTCGTTATCGGTGTTTGGAGATTTCGTTTACTGGTCTGACACGCGCAGAGGAACCATCCAGAAAGCTCAGAAGGTGACGGGAAAGCAACAACTGGTTCTGCTCAAACGGCTCGACCGACCATTCGGTCTCAAGGGAAGTACCACTTCTGAGTCATCTAATGGGGAATTAGATCTTCCTAGTTGCTGTCTCATGTCTCCACATATAAGTTCAGCTCTGGTTTAAGATAAGGGTTTGGTTGCTCAATTACACAAGCACAGTGAAGAACTCGCCGGAGTGGCATTAGCTGCCTTTGCACTACAGCACTAGCTAAGAGGAACATTGTATGCTAGCCAGCTAATACACCAAGGGAAGCTAGCTGGTGGGTTTCAGCAATTATGGAATGCTAACAGAAAGTTGGAGAGCACCAGCCAGCTAGGGGAACACTGGAGAATTTCTTGTCAGAAGGTACCTATAAAACGAGTGTACTATCTGTTTAAACAGGTGATTCATGCTTTGCTTCAGCCGAGTGTTGAGAACCCATGTGCCTTAAAGCGCTGCTCTCACCTGTGTGTCTTGGCACCTGGACTGAATGCAGTGTGTAAATGCCCACCACAACTCCTGCTGGATGAGGACACACTGTGTTCCAAACCAGAAGACACCGCCTTCCTTTTGCTCATGTCCCCTACTTCAATATCACAGGTACACACACACGCACACAGATCTAGTCTTGTTGTAGAAATATTGTTTTAACTGTATGTTCACTAGACTTGCAGGTGAATCCTGTTGTGTATATGGATGTTTCAGGTCTACGTACACAGCAGGAGTTCAGGCGTTGGTCTTCATGACTGGCCGGAGCATCAGAGATTTGATCTCCCTGAAGCGAGGGCAGCTTCAGCGTTGGACCTGGTCCTGAAGGAGCAGGCGCTCTACGTTCGGGACGCAGCCGCTGGTGCTGTGGGCCTGTTTAAACTGAAGGAGGCAGCAGTAACGTGGCGTGGGACGCTGTTTAAGCTGAGGAAGGGCACGATAGCAGCGATGGCTGTTGATTACATCACGCTGAATGTGTTCTGGAGCTCCAGAGATCAACCTGGAGTGTACGTGACCTCAGGAAATGGAATACACACTGCCCTGATCATTGAGGAAGGCATGGTGCGCTCCATCGCTCTGCACCCTCCAACAGGGCGGCTGTGTTTCAGTAATGCTGAGCTGCAAGGAACAGGAACGCGTCTGGAGTGCGCCCACATGGATGGAGGGAACCGCACTGTGGTTTGGGATGGAGCCGTTAATCCGGTCTCACTGAGCCTCTCGAATAACGGGACCACGCTGTACTGGGCTGATACTAGTGAGTGTTCTCTACTCTTGTGTTTTTGATTTCTGTCAGGATTGTGTTCCAAACAGCATGTTACTGTATTGAATATGTTAAAGTAGTGTACTGCTGTAGACTCCCATAAGTGGTGCACTGCTTTTACAATACAGCACATACAGGATAATGGTTTATAAGTGAGGAATAAAACACGATGGGGTGTGCTGTTGTAGGAAAACAGTCTACGACGAGGTGATGCCCAACGTGAAGTTATTGTTACCGCACTGAAGTGGATTCTTTCCTACAGCACACATTTATTCCACTTCTACCTCTTAATAAATGAGATCCTGCTTTCTAGCCTCTCATTTTCTTCTCGGTTGAGGTTAAGGCAAAAAAAAAGCACCTTGGTCATGTTAAGACAACGAAAGCACACATTTACATCTTACATCCCTCTGTTGCATTTTCTCTTAAATGAAATCACACTTATTATGTGCAAGCTAATCTTCCGGGTTTGTCCTGCAGGTCTGGGACTCATCAGCTCCATTAGAATTGATGGATCTGAACAAAAAGTATTGAGAATTGAGGAGCCTATAGTGGCATTCACTTTAGCCAACAATGTCCTTGTCTGGCTCACAAAGACTGGTACGCAATCCTTCATTTCCATTCTGCTGATTTACGAATGTAACAGTTGAAGATCAATTCGATGCCATCGTGTCCTTGCAGATTCCACAACGTGCTGGTTCAGTGAGGATCATCAGACAGCGACGATGTGGTTTAAGGTGAAAACGGAAGTGCTGGACGTAAAGGCTTTCCATAAACCCAGTCAGAACGGTGATCATAGTTCTCTATATCTTTACACCCACTGTGTGTATAGGTCTAAATATGGACCTTTCAGTAACACTGAAGCAAATTTAATATCCTAACACAAGGCTACTTCACCATGAATTACTACTGTGATGTATTATATGTATACAAGTATATCCACAATTTCACTCCCTTATTGCATAAAATTAGCATTTATATAAACATCTACAGGAAGACAAAGCTAAATGCTAATTTATATAAATATAATATAAATATCTAATGTATATTTTAATATACAAGTGATCATCAGATCTTCCAAATGTGGCACAGTTTGTAGTATATTGATAAAAATACAGATCAGATTTACTGAATGTGCTTCAAGAAAGATATTAAAGGTTAGTATCTCCATCTTTATATAACAGATGGACAAAATATGACAATTTGGTTTAAGAAGGTCCTTCTATAAAAATGCTGAACAGAGTTTCCACTCTAAACATAGTTTAGGTGTATCTAATGGATAATGTTTTCAAAAAAAAAAAAAAAAAAAAATCTAAAGGATATCATGTTAATACAGAGGTGCAGAGCAGATTGATGTTCTTCACCTGCTGATGTCCCACCGTCTCCTGCTGGGTTTTTAGGCACTAATTTGTGCTCCAATGGAAATGGCGGCTGCAGTCAGCTGTGCTTAGCGTTTCCCGGTGGAAGGACATGCCGCTGTGGGCGGGGTTTCCTCGCCACTAATGAGATGAGCTGCGTCACCGACCCACGATGCCCATCGGGCACCAAGCCGTGTCTCCGTGGAGATGAATGTGTTCCCCTAGAGCAGTTCTGCGATGGTGATCCAGACTGTGCTGACGACTCGGACGAGATCTGTGAGGAAAAGTTTTTCAGAACTTGGTGTTGAAATATTACGAAATCTGGCCAAGTGTCTTTAATACTATTTTACAGTCTTTACTGAGGACTGTCCTGTCTCATTATCACTTGTCTCCTAGTGTAATGAAGCATGGAGAAATGTGAAGGGTGTTTTCAGATCCATCTAAAAAAAAAAAAAAAGTACTTTTGATCTGGCCATTTAATCCAAATTTGACCTAAAAACAGATTTCTTTTTCTCCTTTTGGTTTCAGGCGTCCAAGACCAACCTAAATCTGCTGAGGGTGTTGAACCAAAAGTTCGTCCCAGCTCTACATCTCCACTTCCACCATGGCCAAGAGCTTCTGATGGCCCTGTTTTATTCAAGAACAGAGGCTCCAGTAGTAATGTCTCTCCAAAATCCTCTCATCCATTTGTTCCTGATGTTCCCGTGGAGAGTCCTAAATCTCTCCGGCCTGACTCGGACGACATTAAGGTGGAAGGCGTGGACTCCGAATCGTGTGGGACGAGGTTGTGTAACGGGAACGGCGAGTGTGTGTTGTTGGATGGACAGATGACGTGCGAGTGTGTGTTGGGTTACGGAGGAGAGCGTTGCGAGCATGAGGTTGGAGGGATGATGCAGGGGCCGGTCATTTACGCCACCGTGGGGTTAGCAGTCGGAGTCATCGTCCTTGGAGTGATCGTTGGGATTATACAGAAGAAGAAGGCTGCAAATCAGAGGTGGATGATGCTACAGCTAATTATCTGCTGCATAATTCACTTACTAATTAGTTAATACAGGTTCTGAGAGCATCGCAGGTAAAATCAGTACTTTTACAACGATAATCAACTCTACTGGTAGTCATAGTAACAAGCAGCTTAATGATGCAGTAACATCCAGTGATTTTTATTTTGCTTCTGTTATTGTGATAAATCCTTTTTGTCTTATAAAGGAAATTTTAGATCATGAAACCAAATTTTAAACTGTGCTATTTGCCAGTTTTTACAAGAAACTTAAACATTTAAATTGGTTACATATTATAATGTCCAGTACAAATAATTTTGTCTCTTAGAAAATATTGAAGTTTAGCTTCTCATATCTTTAATTAAATATAATTTAAATGATTATAATTCAGAACAGAGTTTACTGGGATCTTAGTGTGACCGAGAATAATCTTAAATCACAAAGTCTAAAACTAGCTTTAACCAGAAGGTATGTTTATGATCAACACCAGTCAAAACGAGTGTACAGCCTGAGTGATTAAGGTGTTGGTAAATGGTTTTGTAACACAGGGAGCTCTAACTTGAGCATTAACAAGTGTGTGTCTGCAGGCAAGCAAGACCGATCGTGAGGGAAACGAGTATGAGAGATCTGTCGCCCCGAGCCGAGACCTCACCCACACAAAAGAACAGCAGGTCGACAGATCCCGAGAACCCCGAGGTCTGCTAAAGATAAAAAAACAACAACTTGATTTTCTCAAACTTCTCTGCTGGTGTGTTTGTGCTTTCAGTCTAACTCTGATTTCCTCTCAGCCACAGGATGTGATGTCATCAGGGGATTAGGTCATGTCGAGCTTTCCTGTGCAGCGTCTTAGCGTGAAATAAAGTTGCTGCTGTTTGAGCACTGCTTTGAAATTTATTTGAAATGTTTGTGCTAGTTTGCCTGAAATGTTGGTTCTGGCAGATTTGCTCATGCAAAGTTAAGATTTATTCAACAGTGCACTAAAAATGTGCTTGATGTTTGTTGCAAACCCATTGGTGGGGACTGAAACACCTCCATCCAAACTTCAGCCTTTCTTCTGTTAGCCATTTCACCAACAAATGACAACAGTACTGTAAAGAAAAACATTGCCACTAAGTGTTAACATTTTTAAACCATCCTCTAGATCTGAACCCTTGAATAATGTGCACCATCTTCACTCAATTTTTTTCTATTACTTACAGAAAATGTGTGTTCCAGTAAGAGGTATTAGGAACGATTCCCACGTTGAACTAATTAGGAAGTTAAGTCTTAAATATTTAAGTTAATATTTAATGAATTTCGGATTGTCCAGCAGGAACACATGGTTTTTCCTAGAACTGGAATCCCCTTAAGTTTTCAGTATATTTTCTATATTAATGAAATGATAATCCAGAATTCTCGATCATCATAATTTTAAAAACCACGAAAGCCCAGAGGTGTTAAGGAACTAACACAGTTGTACAACCGATGACTTTAATTAGGCTATAATGGATGGAAATTAAGCACATTATGGTTGTTTTAACAAGTGATTGCTGTAGTGTTGGAAGGAAATGACTTTTAAAAGTCTATAAAGCACTAAATGAGCTGAGATTAATAACCAGTGCTGTGTATAGTGAGTATTCTATATTATTATTTAAAAAAAAAAAAAACGCTCGCTTTCTAAACGCTCTCAAGTCAGATTTTGAACTTAAAGCAATTTAGCTAGCTATTAATAGTCCGGGTATATATTTAATATATTTGCATAAACAACAGAAAGCTAGCTCTTAGCATGGCTTTTGCAATTTGGTCATAAACACATCATGGATACGAACTATAAAGACTATAAGCTATAGCAAATATTTATACACATTTAACATTTAACCATCTCACAAACTGAAACGAATTAAAGGGACATTAAACTATTAATGAATGAATGAAAACGAGGGAAAAGAAACCGACGGTCGCCGTTTTGTCCCATAGACTTCAATAGAGATGGCTTGTTAGCATCCGGGCTAACACATTGTAATATGAATATTAAGACGGTAAACAAATAAATACATACATACATGATAGAAATATCGTGTGTTGAGAGGTTTTGTAAGTGTTCTGCTGTCTCTAATGGTGATGTAACTCACCTTTAATGTTAGGAGAAACAAGAAAAGTAGCGTTATCTCCTTTATTTTCCTGACAGGATTGTGCTTCACCTAGCATGAGGACCTGACCCAGTATGATGCCTCAGCAATCTAAAGGGTTTTAATTCTATATAGATACACGTACATTTTTTTTTTCAGATGTTTTTAATCCAAAACAACTTGGATGTGAGTCAAAATCCAATCCAAGCATTGAGCTAAACAGGTGGCTAATTTTCTAACTCAGTGTTCCACTCTTTATTTACCTCACAATCTTAATGACATTGAATAAAAATACCGTTTACTTTATTTACACTGAATAATTTAACATAGAATGTGTGAAACAACATAAACACCTGCTTCTTTTATCACTTAACACTTCAACGCTTCTATATTTTCATCATCCTGCAGGAAAAAAACAATAGAAACGCTCAGAGAATCTGTAATGGGTTTAATGGTTATAATGGGAATTGTATTGGTGTTAATGGACACTCTAATGGTCCCTGAGGGTCTCTACCGGTAATTTGTTGCCTTTTATTGGTGGCATGTTATGTCTAATGGATACCATTAAGGACCTACGTCCCTAAAATGTCCTACTACTATTTGGTAATGGTTTTAATGGTTAACAGCTGATAGTTTGTAGTGGAAACCACTAGAAATTCTGTGACGGTTGCTATAGTTTTTTTTTTTTTTTTTTCCCAGCAGGGCAGATTTCTGGTACGGATCCTTTTAAAATTTTGTTTTGGATTTAAACGTTATTATCTACACATGGTTAATATTATATTCTCTATATATATCTTTATCACAAATTACATCAGACCTACATGCTGAAGGAAATTTCACAGAAAGACATGAAGCATCCAGTGATGGCCGGGTTCTCGTGGTTCTCCACCTGGTTCCTCTAGGAATCTGGATTGAAGAACCCTAAAAAGTGGGGATGGGTTATGTTCAAAATGACCTCCTTTCGATGTTCCTTACAGGAAACCCTGACAAACCATTATAAAATGGAACGTACAGGTCTAAATGTACATGAAGTAAAGCCCATTACTGATCTGTACTGTTTATTCATTGCGTCCCCGTGTCAAGCTGGTCAGTTTACTCACTGGTGATGAGTTTATAATAATAACTACACTGTTAGCTTAGGGTTTTTTTTGTTTGTTTGTTTTTTTATTAGCAGCACTGACTCCAAGGAACGGATATATAAATAGAAGGCTGGATCCCAAGATCTCTACGATTTAATTCCACACAATTTATATACAGCACATATTGTAATATTATTAGCCAGCCCTATGTGAAATTTGCGCCATCATGACTGGAACATGACGCTTTTTTGCATTCTAAGGCAGAGGAAATAACATCGCATCATCTATTACAGAGCGAGAACAATGGAGCTGAATGACAAACCCAAAGAAATTAAATACAAAAATGAAGTTTTGGTGAGCCATTGTCCCAAAGCGTCAATGCTCGCACATCTTTCACAATAAAAAAAAAACAAACAAACAAAAAAAAACTACAGTCTGTGAAGAAATAATGATATAAAACAGAGCACTGACATCAAACATCGGTGAGCAGGAAGCGGAGAAGAAAAAGAAGTGCAGGTCTCCATCTTAGGCTGAGCAGGATGATTTGGTTAATGATGGAGCTGTTTGAAAGACAGAGAGAGGAGGTAGAAAGAAGGGAACAGAAGATGAGAAGTTGGAGGAAAAGATGAGAGGAGTGGAACTGATGTATTTTAGGCTCGGGTTGTTGTTGATCAGAAGCTGGTTCAATCCTGCGAGGTGTTATAGGAGCCACAGCCGCTGCACTTCATCCCCAAAATGTGGAAATCTACAGTACAGCGGTTCTGACAGTCGTTGCACAGGATCTGCGCACACACACACACACACACACACACACACCAGGAGGGAATGAAAGCTGAAAGATCATTACAGTGAGCAGGTGATCTACTCCGATAGTCTGATGGGGTTTGTTTAAAGACTGGCCAGCTATTCATTCTAAACTGTTCTGTTTCATTAAACACAATGTAAAATCGAAACACATCTGTAATCCTGTTGTCTATCACTCACTGCTCTCAGACCCTTGAATGACAATTCTTTTTTTTTTTTTTTTTTTTAAAGATGCTAATGATGTGTTCCTCATGTGGATGGGTAAAAAGAACTTTTCTACTAGCTCACAAGGCTGAGGCTTGTGAACTCAACTGAGAGTGAGTCTAGAGAACATCACAGTGAAGTGAAAGTAACTGCTACCAGAAGCAACTGTGGCTTTCACATGCTGCGTCTTTTCCCCCTTTTTTCTCTCAGGAACATGTGGCAAAAATTTTCAGATGTCCCTCATATTGATGTAGCAAGAGGCCAAAAATCGTTACTGCGCTGAGAAGCTGATGAATCTGCAGTAACACCTCACTGTGCACCAACACTGCGATTAGCGAGTACCTTTACTTTCCGATTGTTGAACTCGGGTGGCATGGGCGACTGAGCGATCTCTACATCTCTCTCCTCCCAGTACTCCTCCATGTTTAACGCCGAGTGCATGCAGAGGGGACACCGATACGCACTGAAACACACACACTCAAGAATGACTACAAGAACTTAACCTTTAATTATAGACATCAGCTAATGGTATTATGATATATTATTGCAGTATAGACCAGCTCTACGTTGTCTAACACACACACACACACACACTCAGGACTTACCCGTTTCTGCACATTAGCTCGAAGCATGTCCTACAAACAAACACAAGAAACACTCCAATCATGCACACGGTGGTGTAGATGTGTATAAACACACAGGTTTCAGCACTAAACTCCAACATGTTCTTTTCCACAATAATCACCGTAAACAAGCGTTTTTTGTGTGTGTGTGTGTGTGTGTGTGTGTGTGTGAGAGGGAGAGAGAGAGAGAGAGAGAGAGAGAGACACAATCATGTTGAACGTGAGAGTGTTATGTGTATCTATGAGAGGTCACCCAGTGTGTGTGTGTTTGAGAGGTAAGGTGCTGAATAAAGCACGTGACTCTGACTTGTGCAGCAGGTGACCGCAGGGCATGACGTGAGCGCCGATCCTGGACGTGTGAATATCCTCCATACACACAGGGCAGTCCTGCCTCGACACGTTCTCCACACACTGACGTCACAAACAACAGTCACGTCATTAACAAAGTCTGCATTTATATTATCCAACTCAGCTACAGGCGATTAGCATCAAAAGGTTTTTCTACCTTGTGTTTGCCCAGGAGATCGTTGGCTAAACACAAATTACACTTCTCACAGTGGAAGAACTTCTCTCTCGGGCCGATCCTACAGCCAAGAGGGGACAAAAAAAAACACTTATTATAAAGATGTTCACATTTAGGTAGATTTAGAAGCTCATCAGATATGTGCTGTTTACACGCCTGCAGCAATATTCAGTCTGTTGCAGAAATCAGTGAAAAGTGCATTCCTGAGCTTCTGAAGGATTCACAAAGCCGCCGAGAGGGAAACACGACGACACACCAGCGTTAGAGCTCCTCTCACCTGCAGATGCCACACGGCTGACAGTGGAACTGCTTCTTGTTTTTATCGTAGAGGTGACAGATGTCGCAGTAATACTCGCTGAACGTCACTCCACAGCGCCGACACGCCTGCTGAGCCTGGAAAACAGAGACGGCTTCCTCACAACCGCTACTGTTCTAAAACATGCTTTATACACTCTGTGTGTGTGTGTGTGTGTGTGTGTGTGTGTGTGTGTGTGTGTGTGTACATGTGTGTTTAAACACTTCAGATGAGCTTCACCTCTTGGACAGAGTCACACACGGCACATTTCACCTCTCTGACCTGAAACCGGTCCATTTTGTGATTCTCCTCATCATCATGGCAGAGACGACACAAGTAAAACTTCTCACAGCAGGGAGCCTGGAGAGAGACAGCGAGAGAGAAAGAGAGACAGAGAGAGAGAGAGAGAGAGAGAGAGAGAGAGAGAGAGAGAGAGAGAACACACACACACACACACACTTAATGACAGGACTGTGTATTTCTGCATTAGTGTTACTCTGATTCATCATGATGTATTCCTAATTCACGTTACCTATAACGACAAAAACTGTTTTATAACCAAACTGAAGAAAAACTCTATTATTCCAAATATAAATTTCAGTTTTTACTTTGTCCTTGATCATAATAATAAATAAAAATAAACAGCGCTACCATGTAAACAAGCTAGATAACTAACCAGATTACAAGTTCTCTAATCTTATTTTCCACTGCAAAACGCTTATATCACACATATACGGCTTTGACATTAAACATGTATATATGTTTAAATACCTGTTAAATATACAGAGTAAAAATAAATAAATATAACGCACTTTTAACAAACATTTGCGGACATAATGCTGACATCCTGCTGCTGTGGCCGCCATGTTGCCTTCAAAAGCGCCGAACTTTATTTAAACTACAGACACACAGGCAACACTGTACCGTCTAAATCATACTCAATATCTTATTTACTTTATACACTCATTTATCAAGTAGAAATTCTACACATGCAAAGTATATTTCTGACAGAAAAACTTGTACATTTTAAAACATTTAAAATGTTGGAGAATACATTTAATTTAGAACTATAATACTCATGCATCACATATATTTATCTTTCATAAGAACTGAATCAAAAGTAAAAATATATATATTTTCATAAATTTTCACATTTACCAGGTTTTATTACAGAAATTATTTATCTTTCACGTCCGCTCCGCTAGAGGGCAGCAGAGTGTACATTCCCCCCGCCCCCCCCGCAAGCGGTGACGTTAAAGAGACGCGCCAGGATTTTCCCGTGATCCTTTGCTCCAGCTTGTCCCTGACCTCTGTCGGCTGTGCGCTAAAAGACGGACAGAAATGGTGCCTCCTGTGCAGGTTTCTCCTCTCATTAAGGTCGGTTATTAGCGCTTATTAAATATAATAACGCACTGAAGTGAGATTCATCAGACATTTTCATTAAATATGGTTTTATTTTGTCGTGTTATCGTGAAGCTCAGTGCTAAGAGCTAAGCGGTGTTAGCTAGCTCAGGGTTAAAGCGCCAGGTGTTTATAGTTATATTTGTAGTTAGTAATGCAGTTGTGTGGTTTTATTAGTGTTGTGATTATTAATGTTGTGTGTTTGTGTGTTTACAGACAGCCAGGTACTCGGCTCTGCTCGTGGGGATCATCTACGGCAAAAAGCGCTATGGTGAGAGCGGGGACACTCACACACACACTCACACACTCACAGGTCACTAACACACACACACACTCACAGGTCACTAACACACACACACAGAGAAATATATAAGAGAGAGTATTGTGTAAATACAAGCTGAATAATGGAAGTCTGTGTGTTTGAGGCTTCAGAAAAGCTGTTGTTCAGTTACACACACTTGTGTACAGACCTGTGCTTCAGTTTGGTTTATTTTTCACCTTGACAGGACACACACTCACACACACACACACACACACGTGGGCTTTAACCTCAGCACTGAGACACTAAACACAGCCCTGTGAAGGTGAAGCAGTTTAATTCTGACGAGTCGTTTGTGATTGAGTCGCTTCTTTTATGTGAGGGTTTAGAGTCGACTCGCATTAATGAGTCGTTTCTTCTGTGTTTGTGGGAGATGTACAGGATGGCAGGACATTTAAACCAAACGTTCTGCATGGAAATGTTACTGTCAGCGTCTGAGTTGTTCATGAGTGTGAACTGATTGATCTGGAGCGACGCTTCGTCAGGGTCCGGCGGTGTTTAATGCTGTTTCCTGTAAACGTTATTTCACTAGAAACATCTTTGTGAGGTCATGTTCATGATATAAAGCTCTGAAACACGAGACTTTCATGGTTATATTACTCTAAATATTAGTGATTCATTATGTCTGTCCTGGAGCGCACATGCACACACACACGCACACACACACACACACAAGTTCTACAGCTTACAGATTATTTGGTTCACTTTCCATCCGTCATATTTACGCTTGTATCCATAGATGACTGTTATATAATTGTCGCCATGGTTACCTCGATCACTCTGTTCCTGTTTAAATCCATGTTGTGCAAGTTTATTATTATTATTATTATTATTATTATTATTATTACTGCTTAGCGTAAACGTTAGCCTCTTCGAATATCATCCATGCTCGTTGTCATGGTTACGATCCAGCCTGCTTCCACAGAACGGGCTTCGATTTAGAGCCGTGATTCTTCTAGGTCAGAGGCGACATAATGTCAGAAAATAACACACACCTGCCAGCCAGTCAGTGACGAGTGTTTTCCGTCGCCATGGTGACAACGTACGTTATATGCGTCCTGTTTGTGCAGACTACCTGAAGCCCATAGCGGCGGAGGAGAGGAGGATCGAGGAGGAGGAGAAGAAAGTGAGGGAGGAACAGGAACGCATTGCTAAACAGCTGGCTGAGGGTAAACACACACACACACACACACACACACACACACACACACACACACACACGGTTTATTTACAAAGAGTCCAGGATCAGACGTTAGGTTCTCACACGTTTTACACTCGGCAACTCTCTTACCTGTAAATAAATAAACAAATAATTCCTCAACCCGCCAGTGCTGATTGTTTAAATGTACACAGAAATATTTGGAGCTCGAGTTAGTTTTTCCATCCAGAGAACTAAACTGAGATTCCAGTCCACTTTACTGATGTGTTGAGTAAGTGGGTTAACGGTGGGTTGTGACCTCATCACCGTGGCGTTAACCGTCGATCTGTACGACTCTGTAGCGTTTTCACAGCACGTGCAGCTCCTCTGTGTCTCAGATTAAACCCTTTTAATCACAAAGGAGCGGAGATTCCATCACTCAGGAGTCTGAACTCGTCTTCAGGAATCGAACGCATAGCTTTACTATTTCTATATTTAAAAGATTTCTAGCTTCTCTGAGGTCATGTGACCATTTTTAATGAGATCTAAATGGCTTATATTCTGATATTGACCTTTACATGTTCATATGATTTCTGACATCATCACAGGATTGGATTTAAAACAGGATTTAAGAAAGAAAAAAAAAAAAGATGCTCCCAAAAATACCCAGAATAAGAGAGAAAAAGTTCTCCCATGTGTCACTATCACTGTAGTTTCCTAGCACTTTATCACACTGCTCACATGTTCTAATATCATGATACTGTATTAAATACTGAAGTGAGAACTTTATTACTTCTCAACCAGTGTACTGTACAACATGTAGAACAACAGTACATCTGAGACAAACCTGCAGATCGAGAGAGACTTCGTCTAATAGAGACACAGAGAGAGCGAAGATCACACACCTGATCATCACCACATGTCTCTCTCTCTCTCTCTCTCTCTCTCTCTCTCTCTAACTCTGTCGTTTTTTTTAATTTCCTCCACCAGCAAACGAAGACACGATCCTGAAGTGAGCGCTCTGGAGCGTGTGCTGTGTTTATGGACCCGTTCTGGAGGTCTCGCTGTTCTTCTCTTCATCCCTCACCTTCCTCTACATTAATACCTGCTGTTTTACAATGAATAACATTTCTGTTTATTAGTAAAATTATGTCACCATCCATGACCACGTGTACACCCGCGTGTTTCTTTTCCTCACCTGAGCTTGTGTCTGATGTTCATTTTTACCACCTCACTGACACAGGAAACATCTTCAGACGTGTGGAAAAGCAGCATTTTCCCCCAGGAATAAAAGGAATTGTGTTTAACCATGGGATCAATTCAGTACCACGTTTATCAGGAGTATTTATAAACAGATAAATAAATAAATAATTCCCTAATTATGAATTCAGTTGTACGTGTGGTTTATAAAAGCTGAAGTGAGCATTTATTAAAGGATCGTTTCCAGTGTAACTGATAAAAAAACATCCAGCACGGCAGCCACCTCGTGACTTACAGAAATACACGGAATGTTCTGGAGAGGCAGTGTGTGAGCGTTTAATAAGATTATAAGTCATATTTACTGATAAAACACATTTATTAGATCATGGACAAAAATCTACATTTATAAATTCAGTGATGCGATTGAGACAGGGGTGTGTGTGTGTGTGTGTGTGTTTCCTTGTCAGCAGAACTCTGTGTATCTCTCCGTAGGGGAATATTGTCCCGCTCGTCCCCAGAAGTCCACGGCTCTCACTCTGTAAGATCCACACACATCCAGGCTCTCTGAGGGACAAACACCAGAAGAAAACGTCACACACACACACACACACGGGTTATTATCTACGTGTGGTTTCATTTGATGTAGCTGTGTACATTGTGGGTTCTGATTTCCAATCCTGATTAGTTCAGAACATCTGGACTGAAGTGCAGATGTGGGAAAGCTCACCTGGGGAGAAGGTGTGAGAGGTGAACACCGTGTCTCTGAAATTGATCCTCTGAAACGTAACTCCGTCTTTGGAGAACTCCACCTCGTACGTCTTCACACACCTGGAACCGAAACGCGAGACGGAGACGTGTGAGAAGAACATCTGCACGTGTGCCACATGACGCGAGTGTGAGACGTTTAACGCTATTAATGCAAACTCAGAACTCATGGAGATCAGACTTGGTGCCGATGTCGCGGTCCTTCCACACGATGAGGACTTGGCCTTTAGTGATGGAGACGAAACGCAAACCGTTCACCTGCACAACAGGAAACCACACACACACACACATAATACATGATAACACAGGAAACACATAGCAGTGTTCAGAAAGTGGCAGCATGTGTCCTGAGCACTTCAGGTGTAAAGTGTGTGTGTGTGTGTGTATCTCACCTGTCCAGGTGTGTGTGTGGGCCGAGCACACAGGTGGATGAGCAGTATGGAGGGAACAGGAAGCTTCACTCTCAGTGACAGAACTCCCTGAGCAGGAACTGGGATGGGGCCATCTGTCTGAGCGTCCTGAACACACACACACACACACACACACACACACACCATTACTTACATTCAGACGAATACACATCTGCTCTGTGTGTGTCGTGGCTCCTGACCTGTGTGTGTGTGTGTGTTACCTCATGGCTCCTGAGCTGTGTGTGTGTGTTACCTCATGGCTCCTGAGCTGTGTGTGTGTGTGTGTGTGTGTGTTACCTCGTGGCTCCTGAGCTGTGTGTGTGTGTGTGTGTGTTACCTCGTGGCTCCTGAGCTGTGTGTGTGTGTGTGTGTGTTACCTCATGGCTCCTGAGCTGTGTGTGTGTGTGTGTGTGTGTTACCTCATGGCTCCTGAGCTGTGTGTGTGTGTGTGTGTGTGTGTGTGTGTGTGTTACCTCATGGCTCCTGAGCTGTGTGTGTGTGTGTGTGTGTGTTACCTCGTGGCTCCTGAGCTGTGTGTGTGTGTGTGTGTGTGTGTTACCTCATGGCTCCTGAGCTGTGTGAGCTGTTGCAGTGAGGGATAATCCGGGCCGCCCATCTGCCTCCACTCTTCATACGGGTTACTGACAACGTTGTCCATGTAGCGCATCACATACATCACATCTGCAGCACAGTTTCAACAACTACATCAGCAACATTACAACATTACAGCAGCATCACCTCAGCATCACCCCAACACCATCAACATCAGCATCACCCCAACACCATCAACATCAGCATCAGCATCACCCCAACACCATCAGCATCAGCATCACCCCAACACCATCAACATCAGCATCACCCCAACACCATCAACATCAGCATCACCCCAACACCATCAACATCAGCATCAGCATCACCCCAAAACCATCAACATCAGCATCACCCCAACACCATCAACATCAGCATCAGTGAGCCAGTGTTGGAGGTACATAGTTGAATATAAAACAGTGTGTGTGTGTGTGTGTGTGTGTGTGTATACCGGTGTGTGTGGGAGCTCCGGTGATGTTCAGTGTGACAGTGTCCGAGTCGTTGGAGGTGACGTTGTCCCTGCAGTTGTACAGGAGCACGACGCTCTGCCAGCTGTCAGCAGTGTGTGTGTTGGTGTGAGTGTGTGTGTTGGTGTG
>CM075026.1:256380-263880 GCA_037576675.1 Pangasius sanitwongsei | reverse complement strand
TTCTTCCATCTGCATCTCTCTCTCTCCATCTGTCTGCCTCTCTCTTTCAGTTTATTAGAGAAACATCAACTCTCCCTCCTCCTCTTTTTGTCTGTGTCTCTCTCCATCTCTGTTTCTCATTACATCTGTATTTCCGTCTCTCTCTCTCTCTCTCTCTCTCTCTCCTCCTGTAAGTGCGGTGTGAGCGCGTCCTCACCGATACACACGTCTATCTTGCCCTTGATGGCGGCCTCGTGCAGCGGTGTGTAGTTCCAGTTGTCGCGGGCGTTGGGGTCGGCACCCTGACACAGCAACACACTCACCACCTCGGCGTGACCGAACGAACACGCGTTGTGGAGAGGAATGAGACCGCCGTCATCCCGCGCGTGAACATTCGCTCCTGTACGCAGGAGATGTTCCACCACGTCCTTACGACCAAAACCTGCAGCACACACACACACACACACATCACAATCTGAGATAATAATTCTCGTTACTTCCTCATGAATCCTGCAGTAAAATAAATCAGATATGAGACAGAAAGATCATCACTACGCTGCTGAAGCTCCATTCTGACATCATTACGCCGGACCAATCAGTGAGCTGCACCGTTTATCGCTCCGCCCACACGCCCATATTCGGCAACAACGATGCAACTCACTCAGAAATGAGAAATAATTTAAAAAATTCATCTGCATTTACACACAAAACAGAAAGATCATCACTACAGCTATGCAGTAAAACCTGTACGCACTCGATTTATTTTCCTGTAAAGGTGTTCAGAGAGACGATACGACGAGCTCTTCAGCGGGAACTTATTTTATTATAATCATCTTTTACTGCCTCATAACACTGCATACGCTTTACAACACTGTTTCATATGTGATTTTCATTTTCCTTTTCCCTGGAAATACGATTCTTAAACACGAGCAGACGCTGGACAGAAGGAAGAGGAGTGAAGTCAAATATTAACACGACGTACAGAATGATTATTAAAGCACATGCAGTGTGTTTACTGTGTTAATCTCTAACTCACAGCTAAATACGAACGCTGTGTAACATCACACTGCACCACAGAACTGAATATAATATAATATAATAACGTAAGAGTGGATTAAACACTTGTACAGGATTCTCACTGGAATTTCTGTAATATTTTGAAAGCACTGCTGTACGATTCCTACAGCATTTATCTTTATATCTGTAGGAATCCTAAAGGTGCACTTTTCCACTGTCATTTTATTATTTTTCCTCTAAATAAAGCTGCTGTACGAATGTTTCCTGAAGTTTACTGTAATTTGCTGGAAAACAAACCTGTGCTAATGTTTCAGTGCATTTAAGCTTTAACTAAAAGTAATGAACTGTTTAACTGTTTCAGGAATTATTAGTAATTAATGATCAATACAGAATAAGATGTTTACAGGACTGTTTACTAAGATTTATACACATGTATGTAAATAAATAATAGCATAAAATACTCTGATTTTAAAGGAAATGTTTTAGGATTTCCAATAACAGGACATTATTTCCAGTAAACTACACGAAGAAGTGCAATAAGATGCTTCAGGATAAACTGAAACTCCAGTAGGATTTTCTGATAAGTGCTAAGCTAATTGCTAAGCTAATTGCTAAGCTAAGTGCTAAGCTAAGTGCTAAGAGTGTAAACAGAGCTTATTAGCGCTTATAAACGCGCTATAATGCGACCTGCGGCGAAGTGGAGCGGAGTGGACTTCCTCCCGGACACGTCCTTAGCGTTCACATTCACCGAGTCCACCAGCCGCTTGACCCGGGACACGTCTCCGTTCCTGCAGGCCTCGAACAGCTCCCGGAACGCTGCCCCGGCTGCGCCGCTCTCCTCCCCCGCAGCGCCGGCGCCCTGAGCGCACACAGCCGCAGCGGGGCGGCCCGGGGAGGCCGCGGGAACCGCCGCCGCCTCCTCCACTGCCGCCGCCGCCGCTGCCGCTGCGCTCTCCGCCGGACTCACATCCGCCGAGTCCGGGCTCGCTGAGGGAGTCTCCGGGGGCGGAGAGGCGAGCGGGGCGCTGCGCGGGGGAGAAGGCAGCGCTCCATGATGCTGAGACGAGCGACGGGACACCGCCATCTTTACACCCGTCTCCCTCACCGTGTCAACAATAAACAGCTGGAGCTGCCTCACTTCCGGTTAGGGAGGGGGGACTTCCGGTTTAGGAAGCCTGGTGGTTCAGTGTAACATTCACATGGAGAGAAGAGGCTCGCTCTCTCTCTCTCTCTCTCTCTCTCTCTCTCTCTCTCTCTCTCTCTCTCTGTCTGTCTGTTTCTCTCTCTCTTTCAAACAGCAGCACAGAATACAACACAAATAAGTGTGTGTGTGTGTGTGTGACTTTTAAAAATAAGAAACTCAGTGGTACAGATTACAAAATAAAAACTAATGATTTAAGAAGTTTAAAGAAATTAAATAAAATGAAAGAAAGTCTGCACAGCTTTAAACTCACTTTCCCAGTGTTCCACCATTTCAGAACTCTAATAACAAACCACTTCTTTATGTTTATTACCAATAATATTCTTCTCTTCTGTTCAAAGGGGCTGAATTTGACCTTATTAATATTAATCTCTCTTTAAATACAACTCAGTCCAGAAAGCTTTCACAGTGAGACAAAACCAAAATAAATGCTAAAATCACAGACTCTGAACAGATGACTGGAATTTACTCTACACACACACACACACACACACACACACTCAGTCAGGTTACTGTAACTTTTTCCCCCCTGAAATGTTTCTGTTTGTTTTTTATTTCTATTTGTGATGTCAAAAGATCTGATTTATCTGTTTTTGTTTTTTGTTTTTACAACACAAAAGCCTGCAGTATTAACAGGGGTGTGTAAACTTTTTATATCCACTGCAGATATAAATGTAAATGTATTTTGTAAAACATATTGTGCTGTAAATTTTCACATGTGTGTATTTCATTACATTTTAAAATGATGATGTATTTTTGATGTTGTTTCCCCCTAAAGCAGAGCATTTTTGTGGACTATTATTTTGAAATCTTAATATTTTATGCTGAACACGAACAGAAGCCAATCTGGATGTTTGTGACATTTCAGTAAAAGTGAGTGAATTACGTTAGAATTGCAGTAGGATTTACATTTACATCTCTGTTCGGTTTTAAATAAGGAGTTATTGTGTTATTGTAACATGACAGTTGTGTATATGGGAGTAGAATTAGACTGAAAACGAAATAATCCCTGTAACACATCGACTGAACACTGAACACAGACTTCACACTCTCCCTGTGATGGCATGCACATAAACACTGGGCTCCTGGTTGCTATGGAGACACTAACAAACCTCACTTCCGGTCTGAGCAGTGTGGATTTGCAGCACTACACTAAGTTACACGGTTGTACAGTTTATATATGAGCTGCATGGAGGAGAAGTTCATGCTCACTGATGTGTTAGTGTGTGTGTTCTGTAAGCAGTGTGTGTTAGTGTGTGTGTGTGTGTGTGTGTGTGTGTGTTACACCATGCCCATTTCTTCAGGTGCTACAGGAGTGAGTCAGAAGCAAGGCTCCTACTTAAAGAGGTGAGAGTTTATCACCACACTCTGTGTTAAAGTGCAGTTCTGGGGATTTAAGCTGAATGAATATTTCAGTGTGAGCTCCACATCTTGTGGATTGTAAATGTGGAGCTTCCGTTTTTATTATTTACGAGGCTGAAGTGGGAGTTTTGATCTTAGCTTCTTAGGAAACTGTTGAATGTTGTTGCAGATGCGGGATGTGGCCTGTAGGGGGCACTCTAATGTTACTGACCCCCACTCTTTATTCTATAACTGCACTCACATAGATAATGAGGCCACTTACACAAATCTGCTGTGACCTGATCTCATTTTCTTATGACAAACCTTTATCTAAGTATATATATATATATATATATATATATATATATAATTAATTAATCATGGTGATTGAATCATTGAATCACTGAATCAATCATTAATTCACTTCATTTAAGGTGTCATAAATTGTCTGAACTTTAATCACTGAATCACTGAATCATTTTATAAAACTGATATGACTCTTGTCTAAACCATTATCATAATCTTACCATATCTTATAGTTGAACACGTTTATAAAATGAAGATCATTTATCTGAACCAAAAAAGGCATGATGTGTCATATTAAACCTGATCTGTACTTTCTCCTTTAAAATTACTCATCATATGTTGTTTAAAAATCCTACTTCCTGATATGAACCAGTGTGTAAAGGGTTTAAACATCTCGCACACTCAGAAATAAAGGGTATTTACTCTGGATCGCAGTCCCGGACCGTGTCCTGTTTACTCCCGTCCACAGGTACCTCGGTAGTCTTCCTCAGGAGAAGAGGAAGGTTCTGGAGAACTCTTTGGAGGTGATGTGTATGACATGCTCTAACAATCAGAAGGTTCAGATGGTGATTTGTTCCCTGCAGTGCTTCAGTGTTTGTCTCTTTAACAGGCTGCGTGTGTTTCTGAAGCAGCTGGAGACAAAGTGGAGGATCTGCTAAAAGGAGGTACATCTCTGCAGACTTCACCAGGTGTATCACAGTGTTACTGAGGTTTACTGGGATTGTTCTGTGTGTGTGTGTGTGTGTGTGTGTGTGTTTCAGGTGTGCAGAAGGAGAAACACTCAGAGGAGGGTCAGAGTGGAGAAGGAGACACAGATGATGAAAAAACAGTTTCCAAAAAGTCTTCAACATGCACTGTGTTATAACACACACACACACACACACACACACACACACACACATACAGCATTAGTTGTGCTGGAGCAATTCTGAGTCACAGTCTACTGTGAACTATTGGAGCGTATTGGGGACTTTTGCTCAGCGTTGTTCATTAGTCGTCGTGTTTAGAGATAAAGCACCAGAATCCTCATGTAATGGTGTAGTTCCAGCGATGACACGTGGTTCAGTTTGATTCATTAAAAAAAAAAAATGCAGGGAAGCAGAGTATGATTTTAGTGATTCTGTGAATACTGAGATAATAAAATGAAAATTGAGCCCTAAATTCCATCATTTCATCATTTTATCCTTTAGCACTTCATGAGCTTCGCCTGATCTCTCTGTAATTGAAACTGCAGGAGTCAGTAACACCACATACACAGTATAAACACACACTCATATAACTGACTATCAAAACTCAAAGTTACACAAAATAGAAGTTTTATTTTGGTTTCTTTTATACAATCCAGAATACAAAAACACATGTACATTTACATTTACACTATATATTTACAGCAGCCACTGTGTGGTAAATCTGCATCATAATGCACATGTCACTGAGCACATGGATTAAAAAGTGTTTTAAAATGCTATGAGTGTGTGATTTCGGGGAGGGAGGGAGGGAAGGGGGACGTCTGTGTGTTAATGTTTAGCGTGCTTTTAGTATTTCTTTTCAAACAGTTGTTAGAGAAACTCTTTTGTAATGTGTGTGCTCTTCTCTGTTTTGATGATGATGATGATGGTGGGATGAAGCAGGAGCATTGCAGACATTTTGTCAATCATTATCTGATTCCAAACTGAACTGATTCTGTTTCATTACAGCCTGTAACTCAAATCCCAAATCCTGAAGTTTACAAAAGCGAACGATGTGTCAGTCACAGAATGAGACATGCTTTGTAAACTTGTTTTTTTTTCCAGTAATTATGTTGCTAGTGTTGCAAACGCAGTGTTACTAGATGTATAACCAAACATTAAATAAAGTAAACCAAACTGTGCAATCTCTCAGGCTGATTAAACGGGTTCACTGTATATCCGTGAACGCCTCAGTAACAGGGCTAAATAACCTCAAGGCAATGATGAGTGAAATGTAATATAAAGGAACTCATCTTATGAGCTCATTGTGTTTTTCTCATTCACACTGTGCGTTAACCCTTTATGGCTTTCCATAATTAATAATAAAACATGATAGTGAAGTGTTTAAAGGACAAAAAACAGCTGGTTCACAGCAGAAATAATAATAAAATTGTCATGTTCACTGTGGTTAATTCCCCCTGGACCTTTAGTCCTTTATTTGTTCTAGTCTTTTCCTGTCCTGTTTGCTTATTAGTTGTTTAACTATTAAAGACACACTGCACTTGCATCTGACTCCCTGGATTTCATGGCAGAAATATACTAGTGCAGTATAAATGTGAACGCTAAGGACGTGTCCGGGAGGAAGTCCACTCCGCTCCACTTCGCCGCAGGTCGCATTATAGCGCGTTTATAAATAAAATAGGCTTCCCTGATCATGCTGTTCATATTGATCATACTGTTCATATTGATCATACTGTTCATATTGATCATACTGTTCATATTGATCATACTGTTGATATTGAAGTTCGTGTGCGCTAGAACATCGTTCCCCCTGGATGATCTGGTCCGGTTCTGCATTATACTTTTCCCAGCGCTCTATGATTGCGACCAGTTCTGGCCTTTTCAGACTCCACCACTGGCCGATTGTGTCCTGCTCCAAGATCTCCCTGCCCTGTAAAATCTCATCCATTTCTGCCTTTTTCCTCTTCAACAATTCCACCACTGGGATGTCGTTCAGGCTCTTGCAGCTCGGAGATGCTTTCATTGATTCAGTTCTGTACCGCTGTATGAGTGTGTCCACCTCTAGCATCTGCCTCATCCAATGTGCCACTTCTGCATCACTGTTCGCTCTCCGCCGGGGATTATCCAACTCCGTCACTGGTTCGTTTAGTTTAATCTGTAAAATATATATCAAATATAAACAGTGTGAGCTTTATAAAGAGAAACTAAACAGACACTCATGTTCAGTGTGTTTTCAGAGGAAATCAGTTTACATGTAGAAGGATGAGTGCATTTACAGCTAGTAAACATTTGAAGATGAAATAGTTAACCATTCCTTCATAGTGCTGGTGTGATTATTACTGTACTGTCAAAAACTGTGAGCAGTTTACTGCACTTCCACATCACCAGCCCGAAAAAATGGAAGCGTGGTGTGATGCAGGACGCGCCACTGCGTAGGTCAGATCACACTTGTAGATTGTCTATTGAATATTGTTCAAAATATTTATCATTGTTATATTCATTCATTCATTTTTGTAGCCCTTGTCGTCTCTGTGATACCAACTTTTCTGGAACATTAAGCTCTAGCATCCTCCTTTCACAGCTGCGCACACACACACACACACACACACACACACACACACACACACACACACACACAAAACACTATGGTGCTGTACATCCTCATTACTTACAGTTTCCTCCAGGTCTGCTTTTTCCTGCTTCAGACGCTTTACATGCCGATTCTTCAGAACAAACCCTGCTCCCACAATAATTAGGCTCAGCAGCAGTATCCCCACTATCACTCCATACACCCAATGACTCACCGGCTTTCCTTCTGGTTCTGGCTGGACAACTGTAACATTAAAGGCATTAAAGGTACATTTGGTATGATTTGTCAAAATTTGACAAGAGTACATTTACATTTACATTTATGGCATTTGGCAGACGCCCTTATCCAGAGCGACTTACAATAGTGCTTTGAAGTCT
>CM075026.1:243793-253977 GCA_037576675.1 Pangasius sanitwongsei | reverse complement strand
TATATATATATATATATATATATATATATATATATATATATATATATAGAGTGTATATATATATATGCTCTCTCTCTATATATATATATATATATAGAGAGAGAGAGTGTATATACCCAACACACTATAATATAACTATACAGAACACACTATAATATAACTATACAGTTGTCTTTTGTCCTGTTAGCCCTGGGCTCAAATGTCAAACTCTGCTCATGGAGTTATGTGGTTTATCTCTTAGCACCACCTCCATTCATTAAGCACTCAGAATGATATCTCTGATTGACCATAATGGAATTTAATGCAAACACCTCATGCTATATATCAATTTTCCGGGTCCATCAGTTGACTGCTTGTTGAAGGGTCATTGTGGTTTCGATTGTACCTTACTAAACAGCATATGAATGCACTCGGCATGTCTCCGTTCCTCAAAAGCTCTTTCTTAAGGCGGTGATTTTGGCAGCACAGATAAATCACCACTATTATAAGTATAAGGAACAGAATTCCAGCAGTTGAACCTGCCACCACAACGGTTGTTAGTGAAAAGCAGATCTGATCACTGCCTGGATCTGGCTGGTCTGTTACAAAACACACAAAAAAAATAACATTAAAACAATGATTTTTTCTCCCTGTTGTCAGGTATTATGACACGACAGAATGGCTGTTGCACTGGGTGCTAATGAGATTGTGATTGGTCAGAAGGTGTTGATTAGTTTTCTATAACAGCAGCTCTGACAGCAGTGCAGCTGCAGATCACAGGTTTATATGAATGCTTGTTCTAATATGTTATCGTTTCTATCCACTTTATTTCTGCTCCTCATGATTCCTGCATGTATTATAGATGCCACTTCTGGTTAGTTGTTGGTATTCAGTTGTCACTGCCAAAAGTAGTGGTTATGCTAAAGGTAACTCAATCTTTCAATCCTCAGACTGGATAATATGATCATCCACCTGCCTTCATTTATTTAGGATGAAAGCAGTATGCAGAAGTGGCCTACTGTAGTATATTTAGTTACTTAATTTATTCTGTTCCTTCTGACATTTAAAATGAATGTAAATGCTATCAGTATGCAGCACACATGCTAATGGATTGTGCATTAATTTTATCTGTAGAGCAAGCAACCTTTTATTTTTTTTTTTACCAAAATAGTAGTACAATGTAAAAATACATTATGATAATTACTGCATATAAAATCTTAAGAAATGGTAATTCTATTAAAGCTATATGTGTTTAAATACCCAAAAATAACTCATTCTGTACATTTCACAGATATAAAAAACTACAGAGAAATGCTGAAAGATTAAACAATAGTAATTTAGCGAAACCGCCACGACACACACTCTGCCCTCTGTCAGGCGTTACTGTCACTTCCACTAGCTACCTGAAGTACAGCTCATTGACAGGGACTTGTACAGAGGGCACTTTACATAAACGCTTTCTCTATGGTTAGGAGATGTTTATGTAACATTTATGGAAGGAGTCTCCAGTGTCAGAGCTTTGTAACAGTCAGAGGTAAAGCCGTAACTGTAAGTATATCAAACAGGGATTATATTGAATATTTATTTTATAAATTAACACACACACACCAGACGTACCTTTCACAGACACATTGTAGATAAGGAAGGCTTCTTTACTGTTCATGTCCCGGATGGTATAAACTCCACTATCAGTCACACTCTCACTGCACGACACTTATATTCAAACTGAAAAAGTTGACCAGCATCAGACATGGCACGCAATGCTGTGGTATGCCACTGTTCAGGATGAGGGTAGAGGACATGTGATTGCCCAACGTAACAGACTGAGAGCTATTGGTAAGGTAGGCCAGCTGCATATGGAGGTGCTGATGCCCAGGTCACTGAGCTTGGAGATCAGTGTAATGGGGATAACAGTGTTAAATGCAGAGCTAACGTGTGGTGAGGGCTGAATGATGAGCAGTGGTGAATGCCGACCTGTTTGGGTGGTAGGCAAACTAGTGGGAGTCCAGCGTAGGTGGTAGGCCCACTATGAGGTGACTCGAAACCAGTTTCTCAAAGCATTTCATTCTTTTAGTCTTCTTCACTGGTGATGCAGCCTGGATGAAGTGAGGCGAGACTGATGCACAGGTTTTCAGTTTTTTTTAAAACTATTGTAGCATTTAACCCAAAGGGCAATACATAGAAACATGAGACAGGCTAAAGGTCTCTCTCTCTCTCTCTCTCTCTCTCTCTCTCCATGAGATGAGGCCACAGAAGGTGTGGCACCCTTATAGATCATAGCAGTGTTTCACAACTGGTGGGTCGTGACCCAAAAGTGGGTTGTGGAACTTTTATGATTGGGTCATGAACTGCTGGAAAAAAAATTGCTAAATGCAAATGAAAAACAGAACAAAATGGAAAACTGTAGACAAATATGACAATAAAGCAAATTCTAGTTTCAAAAAAGTAAAAAAATAAAAATAAAAAAGGAACGCTCCCCATAGATGTTGTTATAGCTAATTAAAAAATTGGGTTATGGCATGTTGTGCATCCAATCAAATTTTGGCCCTAATTCATCTGTAGGCAATTGGTACTAACATGGATAAATGGAGTGAAGTTCCCTCTTCCTTAAAAAGAATTGAAAAAACTATGCAAGGTAAATGAAAATATGACATAGATTACATAAAATATGGCTTTACTTGCACAGAAGGTAAGCATGGAAGACGTAACACTCAGGCCATGTTTTGTCATTTTGCATATTTTCTCAAGAGAAAGCACTTCATGCACCATACAGACTTGCTCATCATATTGCAGACTGAAAAAATGCAAAAGAATCCTCAGGTTTCCCATTGATTTGCACAGGCTATGATTTCAGTTCTGTTCTTGTTATAGCTCATTGTTAGGTTTATACAATTAATATTTGTGAATTTTTCATATTGAGTGTACAATTTGTAATTCGATATTTGTGTCAGTGTTTGTTTTATTTGTTAGGCTAGGTAAGGTAGGCTAGGTAGGCCCCGCAGACTGTCCACTGGTGTCCCACTAGGCTCAGTACTGGGTCCTCTTCTGTTCTCCCTCTATACCCACTCTCTCAGTGAAATTCATTTACAACTGCTATGCAGATGACACTCAACTTATCTTCTCCTTGCCTCCATCAGACCCTAATGTTTCTGCTCAGATCTCAGCATGTCTGACAGACATTTCATCATGGATGGCAGCTCATCAGCTGTAACTTAATCCCAGCAAAACTGAACAGCTGTTCATCACTTACCTTAAAGAACTCCTCACCCCACAGATTTCAGCACGTCCCCTTCGCTCCACAAACACTCATCGTCTCCTCCCCCCTAGGACTAAGACCCGCACCACTGGGGATCGAGCCTTTTGTGCCGCTGCTCCTCGCCTGTGGAACGCCCTCCCTGAACATCTGAGGGCTCCACAAATGACTGATGGTTTTAAAAGGGGTCTAAAAACGTACCTTTTTAAAAAGTGTTTTAATATTTAGAGTTTAAATTTCTGTGCTAATCTCAGTTGGCAGCTGGTTTTAATTGCTGTATGTTATTATGACTCTTTATGTAGCACTTTGAGATTTTCTTTAAAATGTAAAGTGCTTTATAAATAAAATGTATTATTATTATTATTATCCCAGGTGATTCATCCCCATGTCAGGATCTTGTGATCTCCCTGGACAATTCTCTGGTCTCACCTTCAGTTACTGCATCAACCTTGGGGTAACCATGGACAATCAACTGCCCTTTTCCTCTCACACTGCTAATCTGACACGCTCATGTCGGTTTCTCCTCTATAACATCAGAAGGATTCGTCCGTTTCTTTCCACACAGGCCACACAGGCGCTCGTTCAGTCGCCTGTCATTTTGAGACTGGACTACTGCAGCTCGCTCCTGGCAGCTCTGCCTCTGAGCACCATTCAACCTCTGCTCTGGAATGCAGCTGCAGCTGTTTTCCACAAGTTTTTAAGATTCATCAAAATGAATCAAGATTTTTTTTTTTTTTAAATGTCATTTTTAACATTATGTCTTTTGGAAATTAGGTCATCTTTTACTTGCTTAGCTATTCACAGTAGCAGAAATTTTGACCAGGTGTGCCCGAACGTTTGCATGCCACTGTACTTAAATTAGCACTTTGCTATTTAACAAAATCTTCTCTTGTTCTCTTGTCCTCCTCAGCAGGGTTTTTAGACTGATAGTACTCCTAGTCCATGACCTAGTGAATCAGTTTGAGGATGTATTTACTGATTTATTGATTTATTGAGACTATAAAGAACATCTGGAAGCTGCTCTGGATAAGGGCATCTGCCAAATGCAATAAAACCTAAATGTAAATGAGGCTGAAGTGGTATTTTTGGTCTTAGTTTCCTAGTGAACTGTTGAATGTTGTTGCAGATGTGGTATTTGGCCAGTAATGTTACTGACTCCAACTGTATAACTGGACTCAATTAGATATTTAAGCCACTTACACAAATATATTGTGTTATGACAAAATATAATATGTTGTTATGACAAACTGAGGGGAAATATGACTTGTGTAGAAACTATCTTCAACAGCATAATGTTTATAATCATTAAATCATAGAATCACAATCATTAATTCATTTTATTAAAAATAATAATAATGCACCAGAAATTGTCTACAAAATTAGTTACATCACCAAACGAAGGTATTCTCCCTTAAAAGTATCAATCAATATGAATCAATGTTTAAATGGTTATTCTGCAGTCTCACAAAACAAGATAGACAAGAAAGAATACTGAAAGTTTGAAAAGCACAGAGAGAGAGAGAGAGAGATAAGACTATGTCCAGTATGAGACTATTAATAAAATAATGAACATTAGAGACAGAGAGCAAGGTCATATCACTTCAGGTGTGTGTAACAGTGTGTGAATCGCATGCTGTTCTGAACTGCTACAGCCGTGGAGTAAATATTTGAGAGCAGTACACCAATTCACATAAATAACTCGTCCTAGTGTGACCAGAGAAAATCAAAACACACCGAGCTGTAAAAAGAGAAATAATAAAAACACTCCATTTATCCTGACCTCATTCTCTGATAATGAGCATAATTAATATATACAAACACATCACGCTTCTTCTGACGTCATCAGCTGACTGCTTGCTGAAGGGTCACCGTTGTTCTGAGTGTACCTTACTAAAGAGCTCTGCATGTCTTCATTCCCCACATGTTCATCCTGGACGTGAGACTTTTTGTACTTCTGGTAAATGCGCACTGCCAGCAAAGCTAAAGCACCTCCTACGATTATCAGAGCCAAAGCTCCCACCACAAACACCCAAGTTGGAACACAGAGCTCTTTATCTGAGGTTGGCTGGTCACCTAGAAAAATACACAAAAATTACTTATTAAAACAGTGACTTTTTGTCCATGATGACAGAATGGTTCCTACAGTTAGAGCTAACAGAATTGTGATTGGTCAGAAGGTGTTGATTAATTTTCTACAGCAGCTCTGACAGTAGTGCAGCTGCAAATCACAGTGCCCCTGACCACACACACACACACACACACACCAGCAGACATACCTTTCACAGACACATTATAAATAAGAAAGTCTTCTTGACCCTCCTTGCTCTTGATGATGTAAGCTCCGCTATCATTCAGGTTCACATTTCCCATTTTGAGAGCAGATGATATCCTGTGTGTGTATGCATCGATACACTCTAGTGAGCCTTTCTGCAATGTACAGATGTCTTTACCAGCTGGGTCATCAGCAAAAATCATGCTATGTTGATAAACCACCTTGATTGGCTCTGTTAAGGGCAAATCCATGAGCAGATTGTCACCAGGTTTTAGCTGAACTGATGAGATCTTTGCTAAGGAGGGAAAAAAAAACATTTGGAACTTTATCTAAAGCTGATACACAGCGTCAAACGTAAATTAAATTAAAAATGTTTATCATCAACGAGAAAATCATCAAGTCAAAATAACAGGCGAGGATACTTACGCACAATGACAACACGGTGATCACGGATGTCCATATCATCACACTCACATGTGTACCAGCCCCTCATTCTGTAATCATCTGCGGTGATGGTGAGAGAGAAATCTCCCTGTAGGTACTTAGAATGGGAGATGTTGTATCCCTTATCTGACCAGCATGATGTCTGATTACACCAAGCCACACTGCCTCGATTGAGTTTGGTCCATTTGCCCAAACCTTGACAAGTCACGTTGCAGGGGAGATTAACAGATTCATGAAGCTTCACAGTTAGAGGGTCAGACCGAGGTTCTGGGGAAAAGAGTAAATCCTTTATATTGGGTCAAAAAAAAGTAAAAACTATGCCTATTTTTATTCTGGTGTGATCTTTAAAACTCCAGTCACTGGGCTAGTTTGCATAACAATCATTTTTGTCAATTACTTTAATTGACATCCTCAGAAAGTTTGTTTTATCAAAACGTAAAACAATCATTATTTTAACAGGCAGCTCAACCCCAAGGTTACACGTATTTATCACTGTAACTCCAATGTGAAGTGTTCAGAAATTCACCTCCAGCTGATTATGGGGAGTGTTTTTGACATAATACATCCACAAGGGCACAGTTTTTAAAATACAGCTTTGAAATCGGTATGAAAATTGATATCACCAGTGCTACTCCTCACTCATCAGGTTACCCAGCTAAGATGTAAACGTTAGTAAAAAGGTAAAACACATACAGTTGTTTTTGACTTCGCACTCTTGACATTATGAAGGTATAATATTATAGTCATGCCCCTGAATTTATGTAGTTGTGTTAAAACATGCGTTACCACCTGGTCACTTAGCCGCTAAACTGAAGTGACTTAGCAGGGGTTCACTGCCAGCTGTCAGTCAGCTGTAAGCTAGATTTATGAGCCATGTCATGAGCATAACATTTCATCAAAATAACTTGTTGTTTTACAATGATTATCAAAAAGACGATACGCCAAAAAATATATATTAATGAAAGAGAAAGCCACACTCATGAACCACAGTCCTCAGGGTTTATTTTTCATATTTAACATTTAAAAGACGAGCAACAAACTAGGCAAGTTCCCAAACCGAGTAGCTATGATGTACATTTTCGTGAGCTTTTTAATAATATATGTAGAATAAAGTTTCCAAGTATGTGTGTAGAATAATTAGTATATTTTACTTTGTTGTGTTTTTTTTTCTTTTTTTTTTTAGAAGGTAATAGTCTTATAGAAGATGATGGTCTCTAGTGTGTGTGTGGGAGACTAAACACGTGCTTGTAATTTCATATCTAAGCACTAAGCTTACAATCAGAAGCCATTATATTTGTAGTTGCACAAGTAAAATGGTACTACTATTATATTGTGCTCAACAGGCGCTTCTACTGACACCTTAAATGAGCGGCCGGTCGACGTCCATAACTCATAATTTAAAGGTTTCAGAAATGTTGAATATTTGGAACAATGATGTTGAACTAATATCCAATTAGTAAGAATTAAAATATTTTTGTACAAGTATTTCATTGAGTGTCTGTTAAAGTGTTAAAAAGGTTAGCAACTGTATAATTTAATGCAGAAGCTGTGGACACCCTGGCCAGTATTGGATAAGACATTACACGTTTTCATACTAAAGACTTACCTTCCACAGAGACATAGTAACTCAGATTGATTTCATTACTGTTCTTGTCCCAGACAGTGTAAACTCCACTATCAGACAAAGTTACTTTCTCCAGGATTAGATCTGAGTGACTAAGTGATGTTCTCGGTGTATATTTAGCTTTACAATGTAGTCCATCTTTATCCACGGTGCAGACCGGTTCACCATATTGATCAGGTGAGTCTTCATTTCTGTACATCACCACAATTTGGCCTGGCATGTGCAAATTCAAGACCAGATCTTTACCAGGATTTAAGTGTTTAAATAATGTCCTGGCTGTGAAGGAAAAAAAAACAATTAGAAACTTCATTAATTCCAAATTTGATACACAAAGCTAGAAACCTTCACACCTATATCATTAAAGAACAAATAAAAACACTTACGTTCAATGCTGAGACGCACAGTATTGACAATATCTCCACCATCACATGTGCATGTGTAGGTGTTCCTCTTACTGTAATCAGCTACACTGATGGTGAGAGAGAGATCTCCCTTCTCATATCGCTCATGAGAGATGTAAAATCCCTCGTCTGAGCTGCATGAGGTCTGATCACACTGAGCCACAATAGTAAGTGGGTCATCAGTCACAGTCCATTTGAGTGAAACAGAACAATTCTGTTCACAGGGGAGACCAGCAGACTGATTCAGCTTCACCATTACAGAAGTCAAAGCCAGTGTAGGCACTGAAAGAGAAAGTTAAAACTTTAGGATAAGACAAATTGTGTGAAAATACCTTTCACCTTTTTAAGTCATGTGATCCTGAGTCTGAGGAATGTGTATTAATAACAGGAGCACAGACAGTGTTCTGTAACTGTATACAATATCATGTTATTGTCATGCTGCGGAGGTGGATGCAAGGTGCAAGGTATGTTTATTAGTGCACAGGGTAGATGGCAAACAATTCCAGAAAAGTAAGGCAAAAATCAGTGTCAAAAACTAGCAATGGTCAGGCAATTAACAAACAGAATCAGTGGGGCAAACCATAATCTCAGAACCCGTAGCACAACAGGGAAATCTAATAACCAGAAAATGCAAACAATGAGTGTGGGTATTATCATTATTGTCTCATTTTGAAACACAAGATGTGTTGTGTTACCAATTTAAACCATGGGAATCTCAAGCCCTCATGTAACTAAAGCCTTGTTCACACAGAATTAGTCTTCTATGTGAAGGGGGGTAACATATGTGTCAGAGAAGCCACGCTTCAGGGGTTTTAGGCAAACAGAACAGGTACAGACTGCAGATATTGTGTGGTCATGTGACCTACTCATGCTTAGCCATGTCTCTTTTACCCTTATAATAAAGAACAAAACAATCTGTGTGTAATAAAAGGAGATGTGTGCAGTAGATATGGAATTTTTAGTGTAATGAGCATGTGTACGTGGTGAAGACACGGCCATCTCTGTGATTTACACACAGATCACTTATCATGCGAGTCCATCAGAATTACTACACACATCCTCCAGCTACATTATTGAACACACACACACACACACGACTGCAAAACTAATTCTGTTCAAATAGTACTACTAACTACTGATTAGTTGAATTTTTATAAAACATTGGTGAAGATTATTAAGCATTGGTGATTATTAAGCCGAAGGTTAAAGCAGTGGTGGCTCAGTGATTAAACGCTTTGGGTTGCTGATCAGAAAGTCGGAGGGTTCGAGCCCCAGCACTACAAGCTGCTGCTATTGGGCCACTGAGCAAGGCCTTTAACCCTCTGTGCTCCAGTGAGAGTGAAGTGACTCTTACCAGTGGTGAATGTGAGGGTGAGGAAGAACAAGACACAGTGATGAACGCTGCAGGACTGCATGGCTGAGGAGACACAACACCACCATCAGCACTGCACAGGTGGAGACAAGTGGGGCAGGTGCTGAAAGGTGAGTACAGGTGGGAACAGCTGCAGAGAGTTGAGGACAGGTTTTGACTTTCAGGTTTTGACCAGAATGATGTCTTAGCCAGATCCAGACTATATAAAGGATAAATCTGGAGACAGGATCTTCAATATAGGTTACATTGATTTGCAAACGTTCTTCAGTGGGTAAAATATAAAAGTACAAATTGATGTTATACTTGTCATGCTACTCATCTCTGTCCCTGTCTGACTGAGTGCATGAAGGCCCACTCCATATATAACAAATTCACATAGGCATTTACATAAAACCTTATGTCAGTGCATGATAACATGCAAAAAAGGTATAGATAATTACAAGATAAAGGGTCTACACATGATAGAACTGAATTGTACAACTTATTTTTCTTCTTATGTACATGCTACTAACTTATCAGGAAAGAATGTCCTCAGTGTAGAGTACACTTAATACTGAGAAATAATGAGAATCAGCAATAAAGAGAATAAAACAGATTTTAAACATAAGACAAAATCTAATAATTCTATATAATCAAGAGGAGGAAATATGGAATTATTCGATTTTTTCTTATGTTTAAAAAAAGTTATCGGAATACCTGACCATCACACCTATATGAGCTTGCTGAACATCCCGTAACAAAGCCATGGGCACTAATATGGAGTTATTCCCCTGTGTTTGCTGTTATAATGAGCTCCACTCTTCTGGGAAGCTTTCCACTAGATGTTGGAGCGAGGCTGT
>CM075026.1:235440-243693 GCA_037576675.1 Pangasius sanitwongsei | reverse complement strand
CAGCTAACAGTGACGCGCCTTCAGGTGGCACACCTCAACCCTTTATAAACCCACCTGTGTTCACTAATAGGTTCAAAATGTTCTGACGTCGGCACAAGGGGGATTTAACCACCTTGCCACACATAGATCTGATGTCTCTGTCACTGAAGTTACACTACCTTGCTTTTCTTCATGTGAATGTTTGGCGTTCGAATTGAATAGTTATTCACCAATTCTTTTCTTAAATATTTACCGTCCTCCAAAACTTAACCCTGCGTTTTTCTCTGAATTTACTGAGCTTTTGACGCTTGTTAGTGCAATTTGTTCAGCTATTGTGTTAACTGGTGATTTTAACATCCATGTGGACAATCAGAATTGAATTCATTCAGTTCAGCATAAGTCAATATATTTCATATACATATGTATATTCCCAAGTAGTGGCATTGAAATGGCGGATCAGGAAGTGGGTGAAACCGGTCAGCACTGTGCGGGCATTCTGTGTTCTTCACAGCATTCTTTAAAGCCTTGTTATTCCTGCATTTCATAAAAGTATGAAAGGCTGAGTGTCTTTACAGCTCTCACAAGCACTCTCTGTCTGTTAATAATCCCACTGCATGATGGTTTGCTAAGGCACATATTTTAAACGCAGGAACGTTTGATTAGAAAGCTCAACACACTGCCAAGATCCACATTCTTTTGTTGTGATCAAGTTGAGACTAAACCCCGCCTGCACCCGTGTGCATAATGCACGCGCCTCTGGATCAGATTACATTATATTTATAGGATATCAGTGCAGATTAACTACAGAGAGTCCAGCATAAAGAGTTTATTCAGTAATAAACCTGTGTGTGTTCATGTCACTTGTGTGGTAACCAAAAGTCATTTCAATCACATCTGCAATGCAGTAATAAAAACTATTTTATAAAAATGTGTTTGTTTATGTGGATGTGCGGTAGTGCCTCCTGAAAACGACCCTTTCAGGCCGGTCTCCTCTTCCTCTCTTCCAGCCACGCCCCTGACTCCACCTCCTAGCGGATAGCAGACAGTGACAGTGTTTGCACTGAGGAAAGTGAAATAGTGCAACAGGGAATTACATTCCCTTCTGACCGAAGTCAGCATTTATTCATTGTTAAAAAAGCAAAGGTGATTATGTTTCGTTAAAGAGATCAGAAGGCCTAAGGGCAGTGCAGTGAAGGTTTTGCTTTTCAGTGGGGAACATTTCCTGCATGTCACTGATGAAATGCCATACTGTTAGTGCAGTGAGTCTTCACCAGTTTCCACGATGTCGATGTTGAAAACAGAAAAACACAGGTTTTGCAGCATGACAGAAGCACAGTGGAGCTCCTCCACCTCCTGAATCCTGATTTAACCCCAGATAATAAACTCACAGTGTTTAATTCACAACTCTGTTATCTTTATTCAGATCTCGTCTGATCTGATCACTACGTCTTCTGCAGTGTGTGTGATGTCTTGAGTATAATTCATATAAAAACCCCTGATTTATTACTCAGCACTATTTTACTGCTGAATATCTGCTGCGTGTAAAATAAAGATCTACATTCCACTGAACAGAGTGTGTATGGTGGCTCCGCAGGGACAGACAGCATCGTTACTGATAACAGAACACGCGTCTTATTTGTTAGAGATATATTACATTTATTCAGTTAAACATCAGCATTTGGTATAAATAATTCAGGAGAATGATTTACATCTCATTAGCAAAATAAACAGTGAACAGAGGGACACTTTTTTTTTTTTTTGCATGTTAGAACTGAATTAACATTTCAACAAAATGACTTCTATTTGCACATAAACATCTTGTCCAAAATAGTTTCACTGAGAATAAGTTCTGAAGTTAGCGAGAACTGCACCTGAGATAGAACTTTGATTATTATAGTGCTTGTCATTCAACATCTGCATCCAACATGGCCGCCTTTACGCGTTTCTAGGATGAGGACCCCATCACTGTGTCTTTATTATGTATAATTGGTGATGTAAGGATCCCATGACCTGATCTAATTGGTCAGTTAAAGTCTCTGAGTGTCTGACTGGACGGTTTGGAGTTCTGTGATTGGCTGATTTTAGTGCTTTTCAGTCGCTGCTGTCGTCTCCGACCACCATGTTGCTGTACATCTTCTGCTGCTCCTGCTTAAACGAGTCCTTCACTTTGGCTCTCTTAAGACCACCGTCCCTACACACACACACACACACACACACACAGTTACAATGCAAACATGTCACCGTGTATAAACCTGATTTAATCGATATAAATAAAGTGATGCCACACCAGGACAAGTCCACCAGTCCTCCTTGTCTCGCAATCAAAGACTTCACTCTGTTAGCAAACTGCACAGCGTCCTCTCCTTCCTGTCCACACAGGAAATGACTCATCAACACCATGACTGCCATTACAACACACTTCAGTGATCTGATTCTCCTCAGCTACCTGTTTAAATCAATCAAATCTGTGTGTTTGGATTCAATCGATTCTTCCCTCAGATTTGTGATGCATTCAATGTACTAGCTTTACAACACACAATTAAGGTTCATTGCTAATAATATACTAGATACAACTAATAACACTAACAATAATAATAGATTTGATTAAATATCTCAAGCATCACAGAATGATTTAAGAATCAAATGAAGCAAAAATGGCCTGGTTTGATTCAGTGAATCTTTCAGAATTCCTATATAGTTGTTTGGTGAATAAAGTGATTGTGATTCTGATCTGAGTTTAGATCAGATTAATTTGACTCACTTGGAGCTCACTTGAATGATTCATTCACAAATCTATCTATCTATCTATCTATCTATCTATCTATCTATCTATCTATCTACACTACGTGATAAAATTAATGCAGATTACCATCACATTTGCCACAAATCATGCATCATTTGATTAATGACAAATTATTCTATCTATCTATCTATCTATCTATCCATCCATCCATCCATCCACCCATCCATCCATCCTTGTCATCCTCACCTGCTGGGTCACAGGTGGCAGGTACCAGACGTTACAGACGATGGCCCAGCTCGTCATCATCCTCAGCAGGTAACTCACCATGCTGTACTTCCCACTGTTCCAGAACGCATCACCGAACCGAGGGTCGTACTGCACACACACACACACACACACATACATACACATACACACACACACACACACACACACATACATACACATACATACACATAGATATACACACACACACACACACGCATTGCACTCATTGCAACATCTCTAATGTTTATTGCTGAATTGCAGACTTTCACTGGTTAACTGTAAGGCTGTACAGATTTATTGTTGTTAATAAGAGTGAAGGTTTATAGCGTTTTATAGTTTTTTTTTATACCTTTATGGCTACGGGGTAGATGGTGCCTCCGATTTCGAAACTCCCCTTCTTGAACATCATGACGGACGTGTTATTGATGCAGGTTCCTGTGTGCAGAGAGAGAACAACATCAAACATTCACATTTACACATGTTAGTCATTTGGGAGACATTTTTATCCAGAGAGATTTATAAAAATCGATCCTGCAGATTCCCTGAAGTGACTTTCAGTCTGCGGTAAATCACACAGGTGATAAATTAATCCATTCGTGTTGACTCCGCCCACTCTGTCCAGCCCACTCCGCCCACCAAACGCATGTGTTATTCTACTCCTGTGAGACACTTCGTAAATCAGCTTGTACATTTCTCTTGTTTCTACACAAACTAACCTTTAGTAGCCTACAACAGACACATAAACGGGTCTTAGTGGAGAATTGATGTAAATCTGATGTAAATATTTCCTGACCCTCTAGTTTTATCTCTTACCCTCGGGGAAAATGAGGATGGGGAGTTTGTTCTTGTCATTCACGTGATCCCTCAGTCTGTGGAGAAGCACACACAGGACACACAGCTGCTGAATAAAACAATCTGTCAGTGACCTATACATTGTTTGTGTGTGGGTTAAATAAGAGAAACACAGAGAAAACATGTGAACATGATAATTATCTATATTTTAATAAAATGTGTGTTAATGTTAATGCAGTGTTGTTCCACCTCTGTGTCACCAGGTGGCGATCTTTCATCTCCGCTCTCTCAAACCAGATGTGTGGACATGCTCGAACCATCGCTCGCTGAACCACGCCCATCAAACCACCATGGACCTGCCCCACCTGTCAATCAAACAAACAAACGAAAAAAACACAGTAGTTTTACACCTCAGCAAGAAAATCTTCTTTACAGCTTGGTGTGTTTTTTCCACACACACAAATTAAAAAAATGTAGATCAGAACCGAGCAGTGGAACAGCTGATGTTTTCTGATGTTTGTGATGTGTGTGTAAAAACTCTTTTCCGGACAGATCCAGGCAATTATAAATCATTTTAATTATAAAATGAAGTGTTTATTTGTCTAGTTTTGGTTCTGGTTCACATTAACCTGCTACTCATTCTCATAGTCCATGTGAAGTTTGATCACAGTGCTCAGGTTTCTCACCTTTACTCAACATTACCACTCTTTCACTCTGAAATCTAACGTGTCACTAACATCAGGAATGACGTGTTTACTCTCATGGAGTGTTTACTCTCAGTGTTTGTGCTCAAAGAAGTATTTACTCTCACAGAGTGTTTACTCTCACGGAGTGTTTACTCTCATGGAGTGTTTACGCTCAGTGTTTACTCTCACGGAGTGTTTACTCTCAGTGTTTACTCTCAGTGTTTGTGCTCACAGAGTGTTTACTCTCATGGAGTGTTTACTCTCAGTGTTTGTGCTCACAGAGTGTTTACTCTCACGGAGTGTTTACTCTCAGTGTTTACTCTCAGTGTTTGTGCTCACAGAGTGTTTACTCTCATGGAGTGTTTACTCTCAGTGTTTGTGCTCACAGAGTGTTTACTCTCACGGAGTGTTTACTCTCAGTGTTTGTGCTCATGGAGTGTTTACGCTCAGTGTTTACTCTCACAGAGTGTTTACTCTCAGTGTTTGTGCTCACGGAGTGTTTACTCTCATGGAGTGTTTACTCTCAGTGTTTGTGCTCACGGAGTGTTTACTCTCACGGACTCAGTGTTTTGCTCATGGAGTGTTTGCTCTCAGTGTTTACTCTCATGGAGTGTTTGCTCTCAGTGTTTACTCTCATGGAGTGTTTGCTCTCAGTGTTTACTCTCACAGAGTGTTTACTCTCAGTGTTGGTGCTCACGGAGTGTTTACTCTCAAGGAGTGTTTACTCTCAGTGTTTAGTCTCATGGAGTGTTTACTCTGAGTATTTGTGCTCATGCACTGTTTACTCTCAAGGAGTGTTTACTCTCAGTGTTTGTGCTCATGGAGCCGTCACTCACCATGGCGTATCCTCCATCATTGGCCAGAATCACCACATCGATGGGAGACGTGTGATTGGCTACACAGATTCCTCCTTTCTTTGGCTTGTTCTCTCTGAAATAGTGTTAAACTCATTACATTAATCTCAAATATATTACATTCAGGTGTGTTGCAACAGAAAAACACTGAACTGAGGTCAGAGCTACAAATGATACACTAATAATACCTGTGTACCTGTAATGATAGTGTGTAGTTGTGGTGCAGTTGCTGTTTCTGGTAGCGTGTATGTGTTGTGTAGTGGTTACGTAGTTGTGGTATTGTATACGTGTTGTCATTGTGTAATAGTGGTGGTAATGTGTATATGTTGTATAATGGTGCTGTAGTTGATGTGCACGTGTAGTGTAATTGTGTAACTGCTGTGGTAGTGTGTATGTGTTGTGTAGTTGTTACATAGTTGTGTACCTGTTGTGGTAGTGAATGGTGGCTGAAAGACCTCGAGCACAGATGCGGTAACACATGACGTGTACGAGTTCACTGAGCCAGTCCTTTATCCTGAACACACACACACGCACACACACACAAACACATTCACACACATACACAAACACATTCACACACATGCACACACACATGCACACACACATGCACACACACTCAGTCATAAACAGTGAATGGGTAACCTACTACTATCATTTATTTCAAGCAGACCTCGCTTGAAGCAAATGTTTCAGAGATGTTACACAAGAAAGACAGACGCTTCCCCGTGTCTCAAATGTAGTACTTCCTGTTTATGTTGGATTGTGTTTCTGATTTGCTGATGAAGGTGAAATACGTCACTCTGTGTGACAAAGTTCTGATGATTACTTCACACACTGCTCATTACAACGTAGCTGAAGTGATTGTGGTTTAACTGAAACATTAGTTTTAACATTCTCTTAATATTAAGAGAGACTTTACACCATCAAGCTTTACGCCATCAAACTTTACATGCTGAAACTTTACACCATCAAACTTTACATCATCACACTTTACACTTTCACACTGTACATTATTAAACAGAAATGAATTTACACAATCAAACTTTACACCATTATCCTTTTCATAATCAAATTATACCTGATATATCTTTACACTATCAAACTTTACACAAACAAACTATTCACTGTGAAACTTTACATGGTTAAACTTTACACGATCAAAGTATGGTAATGATTTGAATAATTTCCAGCAGTAATTGAAGTGTTTGGTGTTTGATTACCTGCAGTTGGGGAGAAATCCCACCATCGTGGTGCCAATGACCAGCCAGCTGAGCCCGATACACACTAACATGATCCTGCACACCAACGAACAACCACTTTTATTACATTCAGTAATAAAAGGAAAGTACAATAAAGTACACGTAATGTGTCAGTTAAGTGTGTGTGTGTGTGTGTGTGAGACCTGAGGGGCAGCAGGATGCCGTAGCGGACGATGACCCCGACCCCCCACAGGACGGTGAGGTGCAGTGAGATGTAGTGAAAGTTGTTGTTGGTTCTCGTGAGCAGGTTCCAGGACACGAGTTCCTCGGAGCTGAACCTCTGAGTCACCTCGTCCTCCACGATGCTCTCGATCCCCTTCTTACTGAAGTAGAACACGTCACTGAACGCAAAAGCCCCGCCCACCCCCGACCTCGGCCTATTGCGACGCAGCTCCCCGATCTCTTTCTCTAATGAAGAGTCGTCTCGCTGGATCAGACCTGAGGAGGAGGCGGAGCCAACAGGAGCTCCGGTCACGGTTTGAGTTAAGTACATGTGAGTGTGTGTATGTGTGTGTGTGTTTCTATCAGGTGTAGTCTTTTTTTTTGTTGCTACATCTAGTTAGCCATAACGCATACTTTCTCGGAGACGTCACTGTGATTTAACAGGAAAGAACATAATCACTGCAACCTGTCAGAGCTGCTGTTCTAGAAAATCAATCAACACCTTCTGACCAATCAGATTGGAGAATTTAAACAGCGCTGTGTGATGTAAAGAGAAATACAGAGAAGAAACGAATTCTAGTGTAATTCGAGTGTTGTGTAGTGAGTGTAAATAACGTGACTGCACTGGAACTGTGAGCTGCAGAAGGCATGTCAGAACAGATCAAAACACACCTTAGTGCAGAACGCAGCTGAATAACACACGCGCACACACACACACACACACACACACACACAGCCTCTCTCCTGTCATCAGGAACACACAGCACAGACTCAAACAAAACACACTAAACAGTGTGAGTGTGCCTCTCCAAGTGTGTTTAAGTGTGTGTGTGTGTATGTGTGTGTGTTCAACTGTGTATGAGTGTGTATTTGAGTGTGTTCTTGTTCCAGACATTAAATGCTGTATAATGCGATTAAAGATTACACACACACACACACACACACACACACACACACACACACACTGGATGGAATTTGTCCTTTCTGTTATCAGTACTATCCTTTGTTTTAAAGCTTTAGAGATCAGTAATCAATATGGATGCTCAAAGACCACTTTAATCTACAGTGTGTGTGTGTGTGTGCGTGTGCGTGTGTGTGTGTGCGCATGAGTGTGTGTCTGGGTGTGTGTTTGTGTGTGTTCACCATAAGATGGAGAGTGTTTCAGCATCTTTTCCTCACTATTGCTCTTCTGAATCTTCAGTGTCGCCCACTGCAACACACACAAGCGTGCACACACACACACACACACACACACACACACACACACAGCAGAGCTCAGACAGCTTTAACAATAAATTAATCGCAGTTTATGTCACAGTGTATGTATGTGACATTCTGTTTGTGTATGTATGTGTGTGTGTGTGTGTGTGTGTATACCTCCAGTGTTTTGATGAGGATCTTCATGTAGGTCTCGGTGATGCCGAGCGAGAGGCCGAACATGGCAGGCAGCATGAGGAGCAGCAGCAGCGCCATGAAGAAGAACTGCAGTGCAGGAATCACCACCGCCCACA
>CM075026.1:222940-232940 GCA_037576675.1 Pangasius sanitwongsei | reverse complement strand
GTATCTTTCTCTCTCTCCCTCTCTCTCTCTTCCCTGTATCTTTCTCTCTCTCTCCCCTTTATCTCTCTCTCTCCCCTGTATCTTTCTCTCTCTCTCTCTCTCCCCTGTATCCTTCTCTCTCTCTTTCTCTCCCCCCCCCGTCTCTCCCTCTGTCTCTCTTTCTCACTCCCCCCCCTCTCTCTCTCCGCCCCTGAACTGCAGCTCCAGTTGAACCCTGCTGATCTTCTCCTGCTCCTGAGCTCTTCTTCTTCTTCTTCATCATGCCTCTCCAGCTGGGTGAAGCTCTCCTGCTCCTCCTGCTTCTCCACAGCTCCGTGTCTGACTTCTACTTTCCAGATACACAGCAAGGTTCGTGTGTGTGTGTGTGTGTGTGTGTCAGCAGTCATGTCCATAACTTTGCTCAGCATGCCCTTATAAAGCGTTCATGCATGTTGCAGCAGGTCACTCACAGAAGTCAGAGCGTGTAAAGTACTCAACGCTGCACGCTTTATAACGCTTTATAACGCTTCATAACGTGCACTGTGTAAAAGTAGCGGACTCGGTGGCTCGAGCTCGCGCACGGGCTGCGTCCCAAATCGCACAACGCCGCACTAGGCAGTGTCTCAAACCTGCACTTCAGCTGACTGGAGTTCTCGCGCATGCGCTTTGCAACCGCTCCGTGTTACGTCATGCAGTCCAGGAGGCGACTTTCCCGCCCAATCTTCAAAACTACACAAACAAAATGGAGGAAAATATGAAAATAATTACAATCTAATCAATATTTCTATTAATAATTCACTTTTTTAAAGTTTTAAAATATTTACACATGTGCAGTGGGTCGATAATTATTTACATTATATACAGTTAGTGAACTAGCAATTAACTACAGGTGCTAGTTAGCTAGAGGTTAATGTTAGCTAGCCACAATAGCTAGGTGAACTAGCATTTAGTGGTATAATGGTATTATTCCGAATAAAGCTGACTAATATAAAATCAGTATTTTGGTATGTTAGCTAGCATTAGTCCGCAGCCTAACATTAGCTATTCTTAGCTAGCTCATCAGCACAGACCAAACCGCCATCCTGTAGTGAGCTAACATCAGATAGCTGCGAAAGTTGGCGGGTATAAATTTGAGGTACTTTAGTATTATGCTTCATATTTTTTGAATTTAGAAACATCATTACATTTTCTGCAGGGCTAGTTGGGGCTATGATGCATGTTTCATTACTGAATCTAGCAATATCATACTTGCTAGTTGCTGTCATAAAACATAATCGTGCCATCATAGATAGACAGGTAGCCTAGCGTACTAGCTGATGTTATTGTCAGGAAAATTCAGTTATGAAAGATTAGCAGCTTAGCTTACGAAGTAAGGCAGGCCGAATACTTCTTTATGGTCATTGATATATTCAAGTCAAAATAAACAAAAAACTGCATTTTTAGTTAGCAAGCATATGAGCATGTTAACTAGTGAGGTTAATGCTAGTCAATAATAGCCACAATTTTAGGCTTCTGTGTATTAAAGTCTTTTAATGAACTTCTTCTTGCATGCTAAATTATTATATCACTTTTTTATGGCTGAGGAAATGGTTGTCAGCCAGTGATGCAGGGTATCATGATGATATTTAGTCTAAGGGATGATATTAGCACACTGCTAACAGCTAAAATGATGTAGCTAGCTAGCACATATCTCTCTGTGGATTATCAAAGAAACAAAACCATGTTAAAGATAATAACAAGCATGGCATTTTACCAATGTGTGTCCAGTTTATTTAAAAGCATATTTATTAAATAAACAAGGCATATTTTTTTAAAATAATTTATACAATTAACTTCTGCTTGCTAGGTCTGAAACATGCTAGTCATGTTTTATGTAGGGTGTTATCTGTTATTAATGTGTTAAGCAGGCTAAAGGAAGACTCAGAGTCTTAAGCTTTTACGATTTAATTTATGTTTCTTGTTTGCAGAACGTTCTGTCAGATCACACGGCGACTTTTCCGTTGTTCATCCCGAGAAAGTGGACGGAGACGGTCGCTACATCTCGCACACGCTGTCACATCATTTTGCGAGCAGCAGGCGGCGACGGCGTGAGGCAGACGTACACGACAGCAAGCGAGTTTTTTACAAACTGAACTTCAGTGGACGAGATTTAAACCTCAACCTCACCATCAACAACAACCTTCTGTCGCATGGGTACGTGTTAGAGCAGAGAACGAAGAACAGCAGTGAAAGTGGACGTGTGGTTCACAGGGAAAACGAGTGTCACCTCATCGGCACGGTAACAGACGGAGATGTGGAGGGAACCGCCGCCCTGAGCAGCTGTAACGGCCTGGTGAGCACAGAAAACAGGAAATGAACAAAGTCACAAGTACGCATCACATAATCTTAGCATATAGTGCACATCCAATGACAACATAGAAAAACTGACATTACACCTTTATGTTTACGCTCTTTCATTTTGTGATTACTGTCCATTAAACTATACACACACACGCATTCAGAGTCAGCGCCTTAATTCCAAAGGTTACGTCAGTATTTCTGTGAGGAAAGTTGCTGGTATTCAGAGTCAGGTTACGCAGCTGCTTAAGTGGACTTTCTGAGCTCCACATCACCTGCGTGAAGTTCATGCCTCCGATGCTGCCAGATTTTTTTGAGTAGAAGCGTCAGAGACGCCTGAGACGAGTCTAGACCTCTGCCTTTAAACACAAACATTCACCTGTAATGCAGAAAATCAGGGATAGATTTACCTAGGGAAGGTAATCGTGTTGTACTTCTTTGCTGTCAAATGTAATATGATGTAACATAAAAGCAAGAGAGAATTTAAAACGGGTTCCACTTTCATTATTCAGCAACTTATAAAATAACACTTGACCCAGCAAATCCTGTTACTTTGTCATTTAAACTTATTTATTATCGTGCTCTGACAGTTACTCATGCGCACGACTTAATGAAGCCACAAGATACTAACCCGCTTAAGATCAAGGTCAGAATCGAGCGTAACTGAGACACAGCTTTTAGTAATGTTTAGCTTTTAGCTTTTTAGCTAAACTCCGCCCCAGTGTACGTAACTTACACGTATCTTCTGAATAGCGCTTACGTCTGTAGTTACGTCTGATGTGTAGATAACGACGTGTGTGATTTCAGTGTTAAATCCTCACTGCGCACTGTGAGTACGGTGATATTAACACACACAGTGTAGGTGTGTTTCTGTAACCTGTGGCACTGTAACACCATACACTCATTAATATTCATAAGCATTCAAATACCATCTGTTTAATACACACCCACAGTACAGTATAGTAGTGTAGTATAGTATAGTACACTACAGTATAGTACATTATGTTATAGTATAGTATAGTGTAGTACAGTATAGTACAGTACAGTATAGTACATTGTTATAGTATAGTGTAGTATAGTATAGTACAGTATAGTACAGTATAGTGTAGTATAGTATAGTACAGTATAGTACAGTATAGTGTAGTATGGTATAGTACACTACAGTATAGTACATTATGTTATAGTACAGTATAGTGTAGTATAGTATAGTACAGTGTAGTATAGTATAGTACAGTATAGTACAGTATATTACGGTATAGTATAGTATAGTATAGTATAGTATAGTACAGTATAGTACAGTATGGCCCGTGCTGAGTGTAAAAATCAGAAAATCAGAACCTTATGTTTAGGAAATGAGCCGATTCACGTTTGGCCCTGAAACAGAGAGAGACGAAACACACGCCACTAAACAAACACCCAACTGCACTGACACCACACTGCAACTCTGTGTGTGTGTGTGTTTTATGTCTCTCAGGGTCTGTCCTTTTTCACAGCTGGTCTGCACACAAACAGCAGCAGTAGTAGAAACACACACACACACACACACACACAGAGAGTTCAGTGACTCCAGGATCCACCATACACCAACAAACACAGGGTATGCTGAGAGACAAAGTTAGGCAGAGAGAGAAACAGAGGGAAAATAGAGAGAGACAGACAGACAGACAGGAAGTTTAGGAGTGCATTAACGTGTCATTGGTCAGCGTGAGTCACTCTGACTGGACAAAAAACAGAGAAAATCAGATTTAAAGAGAAAAACCTAAATGCCCTCTGTGTATGTGTGTGTGTGTATGTGTGTGTGTGTGTGTGTGTGTTTAGCCAATGCAGGAATGTGTCTCCCAGGAGATTCGTCTGGCTGTCAATCAGCACAGCTTCATTCCAGTCTTATATTATCTCCCAGCTCACCCTTCCACCCTTCCACCCCTCCACCTCTTTCTCTCTCTCACTGCTGGTTTCACTCTTTAACCCTTTACTCACTCTCTCTTTTATTCTTTATCTTTCTCTCCATTTGCGTTTGTAGCTTTTCTTCCTATGACTCAAACATGAAGCGAATTTCAGAAACACGGCTGATGATGGTTAGAATTAGAACTAATTTCTCCTTTAATCACACGTTCATCATGTATCCTGATTTACTCTAATCATTTCTTCATCACTGTGGTGTAAGAGGACGTGCTGTTATAGGAAAATAATCAGTGTCAGGGTGGCAACAGTAACTCAGCTTCATCACACCACACTGTGTTTATTATTTTACTCTCAGGAACAGAAATGTACCTGTACTGCACTGTTTTTTCCCTGAGGTTTTTAGGAATAAGCTGATTTTTCTCTGTAATTACTGAGACAATGAAACACAAACAGCACAAACCGCAGAACTACGCAAAATAACTCGTTATAAGCATTGTTTGTGTTGCAGCATGTCATTTTCATGTTTCCTAACAATACAGCTGGAACACACATCATTATAACATCTGCAGTGTTGAACTGGTTTCCTTTAAAAAAAACAGTGTTTATATATGACCATATGTGTGTGTGTGTGTGTGTGTGTCTGAGCATCTCACTCCGTCAGTGTGTCTGTGTTTTCTAATTTACATTCATGTGGTATCCTGATGGTAGGTGGATGGAGTTTGAAACAGGAAACAGGAAGTGGAACTAACACACACACACACACACACAGGCGCATACATTTTCACTTTGGATTTTAAACCGCGGTCAGCAAGTACATCCGATAGGATTTCTCACACAGGCACAACTCACAGCTGCATTCCCTCACACACACACACACACACACACACACATACATGAATTTTGAGTGATGAATGCCAAAATGACTCTATAGAGAGTTCAGATATGTAGGAACAGGCCAGTGGGAATCGCTGCTGTTGCATACAAATCAGGCCATGCCCATGTTACTGGGTTACATACACTACACCACACACACACACACACACACACACACACACACACACACACAGAGCAACAGTTATTTTTATAAAAATTTATATGTAAACACATCACAGAGTGTTACAGTGCACTCTTCTGTAAGAATGTTGTTGTTGGGGGCTCCCTGAGTGTGTGTGTGTATGTGTGTGTTAAGGCGCAGTGATGGATTGCTGGGTAATGATCGGTGATGATCCTGAGGAACAGTCACAACTAGCAGCAGCTTGTAGACACACACACACACACAGTGTTTGTAGATAATGCATTGAGAGTGAATGTGCTCAGGGCAGTGAGACAGAGAGAGACAGCTGTGTTACTCTGTGTGTGTGTGTGTGTGTGTGTGTGTGTGTGTTACAGACAGGCATGCTCTCTCTCCCTACCGGAGTGTTCCTGATTGAACCTGTGCGAGGTCACACACCGACACTCACACACCCTCAGCAACCGCACGTGATCTACCGTAACTCTGCGTGGCTGAGCGTCCGATCCCGCCGCAGCACACACACGCAGCGTGACGTCCACACCGCCTGCGGGGTCAAAGGTCAGTCAGGATCAGTATAAATGCGCTCTACTGGTCATTATGTTAATGGGTGTATTATCCTGTGTCCTGAGACGTGTGTGTGTGTGATATCACAGACAGTCCAGAGCACTCTATGCAGATAGAACATGAAAGGGAGCTTTGGGAACGACAGCAGCGAGGTCCGGGCCGAGTGCTGAGTCGGCGTTCAGTGAGTACGGAGCGCTGGGTGGAGACGATGGTGGTGGCCGACTCCAAAATGCTGCAGTACCATGGCAACAACAACGTGGAGAGCTACATCTTCACCGTCATGAACATGGTGACGAGCCCAGACACAACGAGACAGTCACTGATTCTGAAACAGACTCTAAATAATAATAATAATAATAATTTATATTCAGATATTTTGATCTTATGTCACTCTTTGTGTGTGTGTGTTTGTGTGTGTTATTGTAGGTGGCAGGTATTTACCACGATGCCAGTATCGGTAATGCGATCCACATCGTTCTTGTGCGTCTCATCCTGCTGCAGTCAGAGGAGGTACAGACAAACGGATCATTACTCAGGAGTCATGATTCATGACTCACACTACAAGATACTTAATGTGGCTGAGCTTAATGAGTCGAATCGGTTTCCATTAAACTCCAACAGACTGAACTGGTGGTTCACTGACTTATTTTCACTTACAAATGAATCTGTTATCACACACAGTTTATAATTTTCAGTTATGAATCACTAACCCATTTGACTCAGTTGAATGAATCATTATGGCTTAATCACACATCAGTTTTTAAGAGTTCAAATAAAAGTAAAATACCTAAAAATAAAAAATATCCTGTTTACTGGGACACCATTTATTTAATGTTTAATTCAAATAGCAATTAATTAGTTAATTACATATTACTACGATTCTCTACAATTATCTCAAAAAGTATTGGCTCCCTGTAAGTGGTTTTGGGAAAGTACTGAACTTTCTCAAATCCTAACAAAAATCATTCTTTTTTCCCCCTGAATATTGGTATTTAAAAACACAGGCAGCAAAATTATTGGCGCCCTTAAGAATGTGTGTGTGCGTGTTGTCAGAAAGGTCTGAAGATCGTCCATCACGCAGATTCGACTCTGACCAGTTTCTGTAGCTGGCAGAAGAACCTGAACCCTCAGAGTGACACACATCCTGCACACCACGACGTCGCTGTGCTCATAACGAGGTAATTACCTGCTGTAGCTGATTATTACAGCTCAGGGTGGACGATATACTATTTAATTTACTAATTAATATAGCTTAGATAGCTTACAGAATTCAGTATAAAAACAAGAATAGAGTAGAATAGAGTATGAGGACACACAGACACCCTGTAATACTTGTGGCGTTTGTGTGTGTGTGTGTGTGTGTGTGAATCAGGAAGGACATCTGCGCAGGTAAGAACCAGCCGTGTGAGACGCTCGGACTCTCTCACCTGTCTGGAATGTGCCAACCTCATCGCTCCTGCAACATCAACGAGGACTCAGGACTTCCTGTGGCCTTCACCATCGCACACGAGCTCGGACACAGGTGTGTGTGTGCGTGTGTGTGTGTGGTTTCGGGATTCAGCATGATGGCCAGGGGAATGACTCTGTGTGTGTGTGTGTGTGCGTGTGTAGTTTCGGGATTCAGCATGACGGCCAGGGGAATGACTGTGTGTGTGTGTGTGTGTGTGTGTGTGTGTGTGTGTAGTTTCGGGATTCAGCATGATGGTCAGGGGAATGACTGTGAGCTGGTGGGTCGTGCCCCCTTCATCATGTCTCGTCAGCTTCAGTACGACTCGTCACCTCTCACCTGGTCCACCTGCAGCAAGCAGTACATCACACACTTCCTCGAGTGAGTAAACACACACACACACACACACACACATTTCCTTTTGGCAGACGCTTGGCGCTTTGCAGACTTCTGTCTCTGTGTCTGTGTCTCAATGTGTCTCTCTCTATCTTTTTCTTAACGTCTCTCTCTCTCTCTGTGTGTTTCAGTCGTGGTTGGGGTTTTTGTTTAGATGATCGTCCGTCTAAGAAGGACATGACGACGGCCCTGGTTGCCCCGGGGGTGAGGTACACTCGGCAGCACCAGTGTCAGATGCAGTACGGACCCAGCGCCACTCTCTGTCCCGAAACTGATGTAAGATCTCGTTTTCCTCCTCTCACACTTTTATTGAAGCAGAACCACAGGAGAGCTTTAACCGGATTTCCCCGGGACAGAGTGAGGGTCAGGACGCTGCAGGAATACACAGCTGTTGTGCGTGTTCACTACTCCGTGCTGTGTGTCTCTGCAGAACGTGTGTCAGATTCTGTGGTGCTCGGTGGACGGTTCCTGTCGCTCCAAACTGGACGCACCGATAGACGGAACCAGGTGTGGCCCGGGGAAGGTGAGAGAGGGGTCCCACACACACACACACACACACACACACACACTAAATCACCAGCATTCACACTGTACTGGAGCTGAAATTCCATCACATTTTGGTGTCACTAGGCAAAGACATAATTATATATAATATCCATTATATTATAATTCTCCTTCAGTGATGTGTGTGTGTGTGTGTCAGTGGTGTATCTCAGGCGAGTGTGTGGTGGTGGGGAAGTTACCTGAGACGGTGAATGGTGGGTGGGGCCAGTGGAGCACCTGGTCTCACTGCTCGCGCACCTGTGGCTCCGGCGTCCAATCAGCAGACAGAGAGTGTGACAAGCCGAAGTATGACACTTCCTCCTCCTCGTCCTTCATCTCCTCTGTTTAAACTCGTTCATGTTTCATCGAACCCTCTCTCTCTCTCTCTCTCTCTCTCTCTCAGGCCAGCGTTCGGAGGGAAGTACTGTACAGGTGAGCGTAAGCGCTACAGGATGTGTAACACGGTGCCGTGTGTTAAGAAGAAGCCGTCGTTTCGAGACATGCAGTGCAGCGAGTTTGATACGGTTCCGTACCACAACCAGCTGTACCAGTGGATCCCCATCACCAGACACAGTAATCTCAACATTTCACATCAAACACGTCACACACACTTTAATAACTTTTATAGCAGAAACGGTGCGTATATGAAGGAAGACGCTGTAACTGTGTCACATCTGAAGAGAAATCAGTTACTAAAACTCTTCTCGGTATTTTAACTGGAGTTGTTTGGCAGACACCTGTGTTTTTCTATCCAACAGCCAGAGAAAGCAAACGCTGTGTTACTCAGTAACTGCCGTGAAAACACAGTAAGTGTGTGTGGTTACAGAGTGAGGAGTGTAAAGCTGGACCCACAGGCAGTTCCTGGGTGTTTAAGGGGTTCACTGTGCTGCCTCGTGAGCGAGACGTTCCTTCAGCAGTGCAGACGCTGCCCACTAATGCAGCCTACCTGCTGTACTGGTTCTTAGAGTATTGCATATAGAACTCTGTGTAAATCACGTCAGGGACTCAGCTGGGGTGCTATACTCAGCTATACTCACTTTCCCATGATGCACTGCTTCCAGTGGTATTTTAATTCCTGTGATTAGTGAACAGGTCGAGGTTAGTGATCATGGTGTTAAGTTTTTCTTTGAGGCTGCTGAATCATCCTGCAGAGCTTAGTGTAGATCACATGATCCAAACCACAAGATGAGCTCTCACACACACACACACACACACACACACACGGAGCAGTTAGAGAATTAGAGTTCAGTTTGTATGTTATACTGTGTAATGACAGAGTCACTCGGAGAGTATACGTGTGATTATTTTAGACTCAGCAGCTGAGGATAAAAGTCTGTAATGTTCCACTGCAGCAGGTTCGGACCGGTCCGCGTTACCATAAACTCACAGCAAGTGACTCACAGCGTTTACTGCGCTTTGGAGGCATTTTCAGACTTTTCCCATCATGTTGTGTATAAATATTTTATCCTGGTAGACTCTGTGTGTGTGTGTGTGTGTGTGTAAATGCCTGCCTCAAAACAAATCAGCTTTTATTTTCATTGCTTTAACACCACCAGCTGTGACTAATACCCTCAATACCTCACTTTACTCTGTCTGTCCTCTGAGTTATAACATAAATATAACATAAAGTTGCAGTATTCTATAATCCCTCTGTCTCTCTCTCTCTCTGTCTCTCTGCCTCTCTGACTCTCTCTCTCTCTGTCTCTCTCTCTCTCTCTCTCTCTCTCTCTCTCTCTCTCTCTCTATCTCTCTCTCTCTCTCTCTCTCTCTCTCTCTCTCTCTCTCTCTCTCTCTCTCTCTCTCTCTCTCTCTCTCTCTCT
>CM075026.1:181393-193822 GCA_037576675.1 Pangasius sanitwongsei | reverse complement strand
TAAATGATAGTGAATCACTATCTAAATGATTCACTATCTAAATGATTCACTCACTATCTAAATGACTCACTATCTAAGTGACTCACTATCTAAATGACTCACTATCATTTAGATAGTGAATGAATCATTTAGATAGTGAGTCATTTAGATAGTCAGTGAATCATTTAGGTAGTGAGTCATTTAGATAGTGATTCCATGAGTCATTTAGATAGTGATTCCATGAGTCATTTAGATAGTGATTCCCTATCATTTAGATAGTGATTCGGTGGTGGACAGGAGTCCTTGGTTCACCTGTTGTCTTTCCTTGGACCACTTTTGGTAGGTACTAACCACTGCACTCCAACTATAATCCTGATTTATATCATTTATATATTTCTGTAAAGCTGCTTTATGACAATAGCCATTGTTAAAAGTGCTATACAAATAAAATTGAATTGAATACTCAGCGTTATTCACGTCACCTGTCACTGGTTTTAATGTTATGGCTGATGGGTGTATAATGTCGCTGCATTGTGTTCTGTGTTCACCACAGTTGTAAAGAGTGGTTATGTGAGCCATAGCAGGCTTTCGGTCAGGTCAGAACAACATCAGAGACTGATGTGTGAAAATCTCAGATCAGCAGTTTCCGACCTACTCAAACCAGCACCAACCCAACAGCCTCAGACCATCACTCAGACCAAACACACACACACACACACACACACACACACACACACACACACGTGCACGCGTTCATGGTTTATTAAAAGCCAAACGGCTCATTATTCACGTGCATCTTTCCGTCGTTTTAAGTTTAAAAACGCAGTAAGCCATTTTGCTTTCCATAACGGTTTAGCGCGGTCATGTGGAATCTTCTGGAATTTAGGCCACGCCCACCACAAGATACGTATACACACACACCCACACACACACACACAGCTGGCGCGTGCTCCATTCGTTTCTTGTCTCTGGGCTGATGAGCCTCATCCGAATTGACTGATTTAGTTTAACGATTTTTGTACGCATTCTTTGGTGAGTACAGCACTAAACAGTGTCTGTGTGTGTGTGTGTGTGTGTGTGTGTGTGTGGATATTTATTAACCAATGCAGTTTGCTTATTAGAAAACTAACTGCACTGTCCTGCTACATCTCACCGCTGAAACGCTTTACCACACACACACACACGTGTTGCATCAGCCGAGCTCAACAACACACACTTCGCCTTTCAGATCAGAGTTGACTGTGTTGTTGTTGTGTGTTTGAATGAACGCGCATGTTTTTGTTTTTGTCTAAACCGGGATTTTAACTCCGAGTGCACGTGACTCAGGAAGTGACACACACTGGACGAGTTACACGGAATTCCAGCAGTGACGTGAAAGCGAAAGGCGTTATAACATTACACACTCTCACACTTTACACACTCATACATTACACACTCTCACACTTTACACACTCATACATTACACACTCACACACACACACGCGGTCACAGCTGATCCTTTTCCTGCTCGCGCAGTGACGTCATAACACAAATAACAGTGCAGCACAACAACAAAGCAAACACCTGCTGTGTACAGTCTCACACACACACACACACACACAAAGGTGTGTACGCGTTACAGTGACAGCACGTGACTAAAATGTTCCCCCTAAATTTTTATAGATATATATTTATATGTATTTTTATTTACACACTTGAACTTCATAAGGACCTCTAGTTTCTAACCACACACACACACACACACACATGCATGTGTGTGAGTGTAATCAGTAAGTGTGTGTAGTCACGAGTCACGAGGTAGTGTCTGATGACATTCAGGATGTAAAGCCTTATACGGAGTCTTCTAGAAATCTCTAAAGGAGGTATTCCCCTCTCTGTGTCTGTGAACACACTCCTCCTCTCTCTCTCTCTCTCTCTCTCTCTCTCTCTGTGTGTGTGTGTGTGTGTGTGTGTACACACTCCTCAGACTTTTTTATACAAATATTTTTCAGTTCTACCCTCAGTTACCATTTAATCCTGCAGTGTTCACTAGATTTTAGTAATAGTATTATTATGGTTATTAGTAGTAGTAGTATTATGATGATGATTATGATTATTATGATTATTATGATTATGATTAGAGTAGTATTATTATGTTTATTATTATTATGATTATGATTAGTAGTAGTATTATGATGATGGTTATTAGTATTATGATTATTATGATTATGATGATGACTGTGAATGACACTGGAGTGAAATGAACAGAGTGAGATTGCCTTTGAGCTGCAGTGTGATGTAGGTGTGTAAATGCAGCAGGGTTAAACTGGAGCTTAAAGTTCAGCGTATTGTTTCTTTTCTGTTTCTGTAGACATGAAGACCTACATGATGCTCGTGGTCCTGTTTGGGCTGATGATTGCTGCCAGTAAGTTATTTATCTCCCCTCAGAGTAGATTTCAGCACTCAGTGAGGATTTAATGCTGGAATTACACACATCAGTATTCAGACCTCAGAGCTGACTGCAGACTGACTTAATACTGTCCTCAGTGAATTATGTTAATATGACACTACTCATGAATGAATAATACTGTGATTTTAAAGTCTATGAAATGTTTTTTTCAAATTATTTATTTCAACACTCGCTGTCTTCTTATTTTTTTGCATCTTTTATTCTGTTAAAAAATCCTGTAACCCAAGTGGTGTGAACTAAACACATGAGATTTAATAATCTGAATGTGGAGCTTGGAAATCCCCTAAAGCAGTTGCGTAATCCGACTCTGTCTACCAGCAACTTTCCCCATGTAAACACTGACGCAACTGCACACACACACACACACACACACACACACACACACCGACAGGAGAATGACATTAGTCACCTCTCCCTCTCTGTGCTTTGCTGCAGGCGTGTCCTCTTGGCCAGGCTTTAAGTCTACAGTAAGGAAGCTTCATCAGCCTGCCACTCTGTCCTGTGAAGGGAAATGTTCAGGTTCAGTGAAATGGACCAAGATCCAGAAGCCGAGTGGAGATGTAGTGGTGGCTCTGTGTGATCGGACGTCCTGCAGCTCCGAGGAGGGGTTTCTCTTCTCTCATGATCAGTACCTGGAGGGGAATCTGTCTCTCACCGTCACCGCAGCTGATTACAGTAGGCGCGGCTGGTACACGTGTCAGTGCGACGGCGAGGACGTCTGTGCCGTGAGTCTTCGCTTTGAGCGTGAGTGTCCCTACCTCGTGTCCACTCCACTTTATTTATATACCGCTCCCTCACAACTTCATCAGAGACGTAACAAAACATCATCAGAGCGTGTTTTCATCAAATCAGTCGGAAGGTGTGGATTAGTTTTCTAGAACAGCAGCTCTGACAGTAGTGCAGCTGCAAATCACAGCTTTATTTATAATTAATGCGCTCGTTGTGATACGTTTAATATCGTTTCTATAGTAACTGTTTGTAGGTTGTTCTTATTGTTAGGTGTAAGTGTAGTGTAAATGCACTGATTGCAAAGGAAAACATTTTACTCTGAGCAGCTTTATCAATATTAGCTCAGATGATGTTTTGATATGTAAAATCACAGTTTTAAAAAAACATCCCTGGAAACTCAGTGTATTGGTTACTTCTGATGATAAAATGAAGGCTAAAGAGGTGGAAAGGGATTAAGTAGTTGTGTGTGTGTGTGTGTGTGTGTTTATCTCCTCAGCTGTCGAGCTGATGAAACAGATCTGTCCTGGAGATTCGCTTGTTATGGATGTTGGGATCCCCGAGCGAGTGGAGGTGGTGTTGCGCAGGAGCGGTGCTGATGGAGCTCGGAGCGCTGTCTCGGTTCCACTCTGCAGCGTCGACGGGCGTAATGTTCACTGTGAGCCTGAGTACGAGAAGAGAGTGTGGTTTAAATGCTCGCTGACTCTGACCGCAGTGAAGGAGTCTGACAGCGGTGTGTACGCTGTGCGGGACGCTGATAACGATGAGATTATATCCACACACACGCTCGCGCTCACGGGTGAGACTTTACTCTGGGTTTAAAATCCTGCTGCATGATGCTGGAATGTGTGTTTGTTTAGTTCACTAACACGTCTGCTTTCATCCTCACAGGAAATAAGACGGATGTCAACAACACGCTGCCTGCTAAAGGTACACACACGTTACACACTGTTTATTTAGATTTATTTTACAGAGTGATCTGATTAAACACCTGAGTCAAGTCAAGTCAAGTGGAGTTTAAAGAAACAAGAAAACAAGAAAAGACAAGAAAGAACAGACACACTGGCTTTGGAGACTTGTGGCTAAACAGGATATGAGACAAAGCAGGAAGTGAGTGCGACTGTGACTTCTGTGAGCTAGAAACAGTGGGACGTGGTAAAAGCTGAAAGTAACGAGTTACTTGTAATTAAATCCTCTGGTAAAAAGTAGAAAAGTATAAGCTCTAAAATAGACTTCAGATAAATAAGTAAAAGACGACTGCCTGATATCACACGTTTTAGTTCCTGGTGGTGAATTAGTTCACAGAGGAACAAACGTTAGCTAAATCTACCTAACAGCAGCTTTCCTCCTGATCTCTCACATGCTACTGTAGCTAGCATGATCATCACTCCGCTATGCTAATCGCTAGCTGTCCCATTACAGTGGCTGTGCTGAAGAGAAAGTGTGTGTAGCAGCAGTCACAGCTGTTAAAGTGGAGACTCGTTCTGGGTTTACTGACACATAGCTCTAGTGGTATTCTACAGTAACACTCTCACTGTTAATGGCTGAACTGTGTGTGTGTGTGTGTGTGTGTGTGTGTATCGGTGCTGATTTTGTGTTTAAAGTGAATCAGGTGATGATGTGTGTGTTGTTATTTCTTCAGGTAAACAGGACAGCTGGAACATGAAGCGCATATTGGAGGAGGAGTACAGAGGGTTGACCGTGGGACTCGTCCTGGGACTCGTCCTGGGTGTGTGTGTGTGCTGTGTTGCGTGTAGTGTAGTGAAGGGCTGCGCTTTCATCTGGAGGAAAGTGAAAAAGTGTTGGAGAGATGATCGTGATCACTTCTCACTGAATTGGAAGTTTAATCCTGTTATAACTGCGCATGTGTGATTAATGCTCTGTAGGATAAGCTGTCGTATGTGTCCCGTTAGGAGCCGGGCATTATCCACGGTTACGCTTAAGCGTTTTACAGAGTCATGCACACACACGGAGGGTTTACACTCGCACACACGGAGGGTTTACACTCGCACACCTGCGTTTGTGTGCATTCAGTAAGCAATAAGAACACGTGCACACGTCTAAACTGTAAATGAAAGGGTTTTACTGTATCCGTGTGTATTTGCGATAATGACGTTTATCCTGCTATTAGCTTCGCTGTCAGACTTGTTCCTGTCTCCGTACTGTTTTACAGCGTGTGACGAGCCGTCAGAAACGTGCAAGCACTGACGGATGTTTTGAAACAAATTTTGCTGGACATAAATCATCAAAGAATGAAAAGCCTGCCGTTTATATAAACACTTACATTTCACTTAGAGTTCAGTAACTGTTACGGTGATGCTGATGGAGTTCAGCTCGTGCTTTATTCCTGTGGTGCATGATTCCTGCATCTGTACACATCTGTACTGAGAGTGTGTGTGTGTGATGTCATTTCATTTACATCTCTGTCACTGCCAAGGCCGAGTGTGTTTCTGTTGAACCACACACACACACACACACACTTGTTTTCACAGTTCAGAAGAGCTGAGCTGTAATGATTCAGGTCATGTTTATTTCTCCAGCACGTGTAAAGACTCAGGTGAATCCCAACCAAGCAATGAAATAAAACAGGACTAAAATGAAATAAACCGCTAAAAAGCATTAAGAGCCTGAAGCACAGAGCTTAAAGCCACTCCGACTCTGGAGAGAGTAAATGTTCAAGCGTTTTGAGTCGGGTTTCTTTATAAAAAAGGATAAAGCCAGGAATCTGATCTGCTGCTTGTGACAGCAGGCGTGTTGTGGAGTGACGCTGAGTGACGCTCAGCAACCAGCAAACAGCAACCGCTTTGTGACCAAAATGTATCCTGCTGCTGCTGTGAATGTAGAAAAAAAACTCTTTTTTAATCAATTCCTGAATGTAAACGTATTTATTCATATTTATTACATGTCAGTTATGTTCCTGTTGAGTATAATTATGTATTTCTTCTTTTTGATGAAAAGATTTGGAATGTTTAATTGTGAATTGATAATAAATTTCACACTTTTACACACTTTTCCAGGTGTAAGCTTTATTTCTGCTCTCACCATCACACTGTTTTACACACACACACACACACACACACAACCCCGAGGTGGTCACTGGTCCTCGCTCTGGAGAACTCGTAAAGGTTCCCCTCAGTTCCACTCGGTTCCTATCAGAGCGGCTTCTCTCTTTACCAGGAACCTTTAAAAACCTAAAGAACCCTGAGGGACCGTCTGTGAAACTCGTCTCAGGGTCATTGTGTGGAGAGAGAGAGAGGGAGAGAGAGAGAGAGAGAGAGAGAGAGATTGGGTATATAGTGCCTTTCCAGTGTCCTTAAGTCATGTACATTGTTTGCACTTATTTTTGGTTTTGTTTATTTTAATCTATTAGGATTTTATTTCTCCTGTGCTTACTCTACCCTTCCTTTGTACCTGCTTTGGCGTTACTAATTACAGTTGTTTGTCATGCAAATAAAGCGCATGAAAACTGAAACCTCTTATTGCTATTAGTTTTGAAATTGTGTGTAAATGTGTGTATGTGTAGTGTAATGCTACCGGTGCTCCGGCAACGTAAAGCCTTTTACCCTGGAGATAAAGCTACTTGGACCTGAAACAGAGAGAGAGAGAGAGAGAGAGAGAGAGAGAGAGAGAGAGACTTTATCTTCTACAGTTCCTTTAATGTATCAGTTTCACATATTTACATGGTTTAAACCCCCTCAGACCCTCCACCCAAAAAAAGTCCAAAAGCCCCTGAGTGTGAATCTTCTTCGTGGTGAGAAAACTCTTAAACTGTCACTTCCTGCGGAGTTTTGTGCTGATTTGTGCTGATTTATCAGATTGCACTGAGTCCAGGAAGTGGCTGGAAGCTGAAACATCCTTCTTCCTTTTGTCAGTTGTAAAAAGCGGTTAATCCGTGCGGTGGTGTACAGATCCTCAGGCTGACAGTGTGGACTTTCTGAACTGCTAGAAGCTGCTGGTTCCTCTGGTCTGATCTCTCCGTCCTCCGTGTGTGTGTGATCTGATCTCCTGTAGCGCCTGAGCTGCACTCTGATCCTTCACTCTCCTGTATCATAGCGTTCACTGACTCACCGCAGTGTTTTGCTTTACAGACGGTTTGACGATGTTCCTCTTCTCCTGGCTTTCCGTTGTCAGCTTTGCTGTGGTGTCCTGCAGCTCGTCAGTGTTCCTCAGTGGGTTCCTCTGCTGCTGTTCTACAGAGTCAGGGCCAGTCTCAGACATTAGGGACGGGTGGTGCTGCTCAGCTCTGCATGGACAGCTCAGCCTTTTAAACATCTCAGGTGTTCAGTGGTGGCTAACACGGTGGAACTGCTGTCGCCGTCTTTGCACTTGACGTTTACATCCGGTGTCTCATCACGATTATTTAGAACCATGTAAACTGATCTGAAGGACAGGACGTGTTTCCCTGCATCGTTCTTCCACCCGAGCGGGACGGTTGTCATGGGGCTGGAGAGGCTTCCGGAATTGCCAAACAGCTCTCGCCTCCACCGCGCATGCGCAGAGCCCGCGCGCGCTTGTATGTGTGTGAGTCAGAGAGAGCGCGCGCGCGCGCGCGTGTGTGTGTGTGTGAGAGAGAGCGCGCGTGTGTGTGTGTGTGAGAGAGAGCGCGCGCGCGTGTGTGAGAGAGAGAGAGAGAGAGAGAGAGAGCGCGCGCGCACACAGCGGACCAGACGCAGCTCCCGAGCGCACTGTTTCCAGAAGACATCGGAATTGTTCCCGGCACCGAAAGGCGGCTCCTGACCGAGCAGCGCGTGACGGAGTGACGGATGTTCATGAGGAGAGCAGGTGTGGACCTGATTCTGTACTTTGGTCTGAAGTTGTTGTGTCCTGTGCAGGTGAGTGCTGAAAGTAATGACACCCTCTGTATTCTACACTAACACCGCTTCACTGCGGGAACGAAAGGCAATTAACACATTAACACATTAACACATGAGCACATGAGGGTGCTGAGTATCTGAACCGCTAGTCCGGTAGGGAGTGTCTGCTGCAGTAACTAATAACTATCAGCTAACTTTCCCTAGCCGTGTGTGTGTGTGGATATGTGTGTGTGTGTGTGTGTGGATATGTGTGTGTGTGTGTGTGTGTGGATATGTGTGTGTGTGTGTGTGGATATGTGTGTGTGTGCGTGCGCGTGTGTCTGCGTATGTGTGTGTGTGTGTGTGTATATTTGTGTGTGTGTGTGTGTGTGTGTCACCTACAATAAGGAAGAATATGGCACAAGGTAATCATAGAAAAATGTTGCCATTGTGTGATATAGCTATAGCTATAATACATAGCTTATGTAGACTATTTTAAATTGTAAATTTACATATTTATAGAATGAAAAGTGCAGTATTTATCAGTGATAAACTAAATCTATTAATCTGAATCTTAATCTAGACAGAGCTCCTGTTACTCGTTAGCCTAAGAGCCTAATTATTTCATGGCTATCACAGAATTACATTTAAACTGTTTATCCTGAGGGTTGTGACGTGCACAGATCAGCAGCCGTGGCTTTTTTTAACCACATTCAGGCTTTTTAATGCACTACGAGTCCTCTCACACTACACTGCTCGCTCTACACTGCTCACACTACACTGCTCACACTACACTGCTCGCTCTACACTGCTCACACTACACTGCTCACACTACACTGCTCACACTACACTGCTCGCCCTACACTGCTCACTCTACACTGCTCACACTACACTGCTCACACTACACTGCTCACTCTACACTGCTCACACTACACTGCTCGCCCTACACTGCTCGCCCTACACTGCTCACACTACACTGCTCGCCCTACACTGCTCACTCTACACTGCTCGCCCTACACTGCTCACTCTACACTGCTCACACTACACTGCTCACACTACACTGCTCACTCTACACCGCTCACTCTACACCGCTCACACTACACCGCTCACTCTACACCGCTCACACTACACCGCTCACACTACACCGCTCACCCTACACCGCTCACCCTACACCGCTCACTCTACACCGCTCACACTACACCGCTCACTCTACACTGCTCACTCTACACTGCTCGCACTACACTGCTCGCTCTACACTGCTCACACTACACTGCTCGCTCTACACTGCTCACTCTACACTGCTCACACTACACTGCTCACTCTACACTGCTCGCTCTACACTGCTCACACTACACTGCTCACTCTACACTGCTCACACTACACTGCTCGCTCTACACTGCTCGCTCTACACTGCTCACTCTACACTGCTCACTCTACACTGCTCACTCTACACCGCTCACTCTACACCGCTCACACTACACCGCTCGCCCTACACCGCTCGCTCTACACCGCTCGCTCTACACCGCTCGCTCTACACTGCTCGCTCTACACTGCTCACTCTACACTGCTCACTCTACACTGCTCACTCTACACTGCTCACACTACACCGCTCGCCCTACACCGCTCGCTCTACACTGCTCACCCTACACTGCTCACTCTACACTGCTCACACTACACTGCTCACACTACACTGCTCACACTACACTGCTCACTCTACACTGCTCACACTACACTGCTCACACTACACCGCTCGCTCTACACTGCTCACACTACACTGCTCACACTACACTGCTCACACTACACTGCTCACGTGTGTCATTTCTGTGACCTTTCAGAACATCCCCTTTCTGTGAAAGTATATGAACCCTGTTAGGAACAGCATCAGTTACCACAGCACATTCCCAGACCTTCTGGACCTTTATTTGACTAATTTATGAACTGATCTGAATTGAAATATATTGTTTGGAAACCTGGAAGCTTCATTTGCAACAATTGGGCATCACCTGGTTTAAATAAAGCGGAAAATATGTTGCATGTGAAGTAAGGGCTAGTCACAAGCTCTCTTAATCAGAGAACCTTAAAGGTATTTTTCAAGGAAGCAAAATGGAGGGAGTTTAGAGCACTGCACTCCATACTATTCATAATAATTAACATTATTCCTTTCAGCTTCATGAAGTGATGTCAAAGGCAAATCAGACACAATACAGTAAGAGATAAAGCATACAAAGTGTGCAAATGTGTCTATGGCTTCCTGAGTCTAAAAAACAACAAGAAAACAAAAACTAGAGTTTATCAGAGAATACAAACTCATAAATTAATAGTTCATATTACCCAAGTACTCCCAATCTGACCCAAAAACACTTAAAAACTGCGCAGTGGGAGTGAACTGCTCCATGTTCTCCACCATGTTGAGTATGTAGTGATAAGTGATGTTTTATTTATTAAAAAAAAACACCCCAATCACCAAATAATTACCTGCAGTTTCCCGAATTAAAACAAACACACACATTTTGCTCAAAAATAAAGAAGAGTTTATTTAATTGGCTAGCTAAATAGCTAGCATTGTGATCTGCATGGCATTTGCGTTAAAGCTTAACTACAGTAACTCAAAGACAAAGACGCAAGCTATATAACGCTGTAACCTGAAACAAATGCTTGCAAAGAAAAGAATGTTCATTTACTGTCCTAGTTCCAGATAGAAAAAACCCACAGTATTTATATTTTTCACCATCGACACAGCTTGATCAGACTAGGGAATCCTGGGAATTCACAGAGTCTCCTCTGTTCCTTTATCCATTTGAGAGATGTCAAAGACAGATTTTGTGTGTTAATATTTTGAAATGTTCCTGGGAGTCGCATTCAGACACGACGTGTATAAATGATTGTTGTTCACTCTCCTGACGTGCTCCGGAAGTGTAGCTCAGCAATAACAATGGACGAATTTCCCCACCCATGTACCTGCGCTAAACACTAGCGCTGTGTCTCAAATCTAATACGTCTGTAGTCTTCTAGAGCGTTACTGAGCACTAACACTAACCACGTTTCCTATTCCTGTTCTGACTTTTAAAAACCTCTCATGTCACCTTCACACCCTGCTGTGGAGTTTGTTTATGATCTGAACGTCCGTTCACTGACCTGACTGTAAGAAGATGGCTGGAGTTTCTGTTTAATAAAGTGCACATGGCTGACGTGAATGGGGAGAGGTTCCCCTCGACCTCCCACCTTCACCTCTGTGCTGAATGAAGGTGTGCAGTAAGAGCAGGTGCACACTGGGATTTAGCTCCACTGTAATGCTGATTTTCTGTAACTCTGTTCGTCCTCAGGGCTTCGACATGAACTTGTACACAAGCTCGGTGATCCTGTTCTGGCAGCTTGTCTTGACAAGTAAGTTTGTCTTTTCTTGCTTGCAGTGAGATTGTTAATGAACGTGTATTAAAGGTGCAGCGTTTAGCTTAAACAAACAGTCTTACTGAGACAACAGAGAGAGATTTACTATAAAACATGGTGTTGTTGGAAACTTTTAATCGAACCAGACACGGCTGATGACAGTCCAGCTTATGGGTCATTCACGCATGACATCAAGACTCACGTGTCCCCCGCAATACACGTTTTTTTAGTTGTAAATATTGAACATGTTTAATTTTTCAGTTGTGACGGGACTGTGGTAGATTGGGGCTAGGACTGGATTTTACACACCACACACCCTGGGATAATCGGAAAAGCTCATTGTTTAATATCAGGCTATATTATACGCTTGTGTCTGGATACAGTACATTCTAGACACAGGTTTCCATTTTCTACTGAATAAAACATTCAACTTTAGAAAAGTAACATTTAATAATGTCATATATTAATGATCTGAGTAAGTAACACACTTACTAGTAACAGTGATAAGTGTGAAGGAGCTGCTCATAATCATTTTACCCAACATGACACTTTTTTTTTAACCACTGGGGGTTCCTGCATGCGCATGGTCAGGAGTGTGTGTAAATATTCACACATCCTCACACACAAGAAGATCTTGACAAATCTCATTCACGGCTTCTGTACAAAACAGTGCAAATGCAAATTTGATAGACGAGACCCCTGGTGATCGACTCTGCAACGTGCTACAAGGGTCAGTCAGTCTGTATAATGTTCCCTAGCAGCGTACACTTCACAGAGCTGGATGAGTTTCTGGACCACAGGTGAGAGGTCATCACCATCTGTTCCCAAACTAGTGGTCATGATGTTCCTCTCTCCATCTCTCCTGCAGGTACTCCATCTCCAGCTCCACCTTTTGGAATGGCCAAACTCAACGAGTCTGCTGCTCTCACCTGCCACGGGAAATGTCCTGGTACAGGCCGGTGGATCACGAGCGATAAGAGACGCACTGTGGCTCAGTGTAATCAGACAACGTGTCTCGCTGAGGAGGGATTTAACATCACTCATGATCAGTACCTGACAGGAGATCTGTCTCTCACCATCACTGCAGCTGAGTAC
>CM075026.1:159811-171818 GCA_037576675.1 Pangasius sanitwongsei | reverse complement strand
CTATTGAATAAAAAGCCACATTTATATTCAGAGTGATTAAATCAGTAAAATATTGCAGTTAGAAGAGACTTTGCTGCGGTGATTAAAGATTATTCCTGACAGAGACACTGTACATGTAAAGGCTTAAACTGAGTCTCAGCTCTGCTGCTGAAAAGAACTGGAATGACGCGCATGCGCAGTGCAGAGCGGAAGGAAACTCCTTTTACGGAGTGAACGAGGGAAAGTGTCCTCTCGGCGCCGCACGACTGCGTCCTAAAACCTAAGGGACAGTAACAATTTCTCTTTGGAAAAGAGTACGTATAGCTCTATTATTATTTTTGGGATTTAATGAAAAACAAATTTTACCAACATAAGAATTAGTAACATCAAAAGACACTGAATCGGGAGAATGGTCTATATCAATAGCTTTAAATAGCATGTGAGCACCTGAAGGGATTGAACCAATGACGATTGCAAATTCTTTTTCAGTAACTGGCATTTTATAATTTTGTCTCATTTGGTCTCTTTATTGAATGGAAAATTGATTTGCTGGAGAAAAGTGTGGTTGTTACCACAGAAATATCATCTTAGAAATAAGATTAAAGAAGTTTCTTATAAGCTCATTCATAGAAATGAAGATGTGGAAACTGCCTTGCACTTATTTTGGCACTACATACTCCGTTACACTAAGGTGTGAGGTCCAAAAATTTATTAACGAAAATATTCAGTGTTTAAGACCTCTTTCACTCCTGTGGGAAAATGTGCTCTTTGGCTTTACTGACTATCCTGACCAAGAGGAACAGTACTTTTACTTAATTAATTTATTTATTCTATTGACCAAATTTCACATTCATAAGTGTAAATTTACCAATAAAAAACCCAATTTTATGGTTTTGTTGACTGAAATATGTGTGTATATATATATATATTGACAGTATCAGAGACTCTGTGAATAAGAAAGCTGTAAGAACTTTGAAAGTTTGTGAATCTTACAATATATTTATCTGATTTTGTATGTACATACACGTGTATGTATCTATATCTTGTATTTCTGTTTTGAAGTTTTATACTTTCCTCCCCCTGGCAACTGTTTTGTTTGTTGTAATTTGTCTTTCTATCTTTTTTCTTTGTCTTTTTTTTTAAATGTTGTCCTGATAACATATTGTATGCTATTGTTCCTTGAATAAACAAGGAAATGAGTTAGCATTTTAGCACTTAGACATTGACATTGTCCCAAATTCAATGGGTGTTTTTTGAATGGGATTTTGGTTAAATGTCTGAAATAAAGTCTGTGGTTAACACCGGCTCAAGATATTTTCACATTTTATTCTATGACATAAAATACATCATTAATAACCCACTCGTGCTTTTTTTAAGCTTTTACGTGTCTTGAAAAAGGCGGTTGCTAACAACTGGCTAAAAGGGACTACAGAGGCTGTCGCGGAAATTAAACGTCATCACGCCGAACAGGAACTCATCTACTACACTTACAAACAAACGGAATTTCCTCCAAAATAATGCAACATGGACACATTCCCAAAAAACTGAGGTGCTGATTAATCCATAAAAAGAGCCCAGTAGATCCTTATCAGGGAACTTGTTTTTAAAATAAAGATTGAAAGAGTTGTCGGAAGCTTAGTGGTGGAAATCATGCGACCGTGGTGTAGTTTGTTTATAGCCTAACTGTAGCTTTTCACTTCTGCTGATTGTATTCAGGCTTCAGAATTCATAACAGTTGTGTTCATTAGTGAAGATGATGAGCACAACGTGTAAGAATAATAAACTTTTGTTGGTCACAGAGATTATTTTCTGCAATAATTCTCTTCTTCTCTTCTTCTTCTAATCCAAAAGCCAATGGAAAGTCCTACTGGCTTTTTTTTTTTTTTTTTAATCCTACTGGCTTGTTGTCGAGGGAACCAGAGCGATGCTAACGTCACGGTTGGCCTACAAAAATACGTCATCCCTGTAAACAGCCTGTACACACTGATGATGTTTCAGTTTCGATTTTTAACCCTGCAGTCCTGCTCCCATCCATAACCCCGCCCCATCCCTAACCCCGCCCCATCCCTAACCCCGCCCCCACTCTAACCCGCCCCCAAACCAGCACCCGCCCCATCCATAACCCCGCCCCCAAACAATACTATCTGACTAGGAGAAGCGCCATGTTGTTGTTCACTTCTCTCTCTGCTCTCTAACCGGATAACGACCTTTAAACCTTTTTTATTTTATTTTTTATTATTTATTTATTATTTTTCGCCTGTGCCGCTGTGTTTATTATTATTATTGACGCTGTGCCGCTGTGGAGTCGCGGTGTTTATTATTATTATTATTATTATTGACGCTGTGCCGCTGTGGAGTCGCGGTGTTTGGTGCTCAGAGGGCTGTTCTTGTGGACTCGCCGCTGCTTGGAGTCAGTGAGAGCTACCAGAGCTACCAGAGCTGGTGTGTAGAAGCTCTTGCTGTGTGTCAGTGCTGGAAGGTGTGTTAGTGGTTTATTCCAGGTGAGTACTGAAGAGAACAGGACACTGGGATATTTTACACAGCTGATGTTCACACTGATCCAGCTGCACTCTTTGTCTTTATTCACCTGCATGGACAGATGAGGCTAGGAAATGTTTGGAGTTTAACAGGAGATTAAATTCACCAGCATGACAGACAAAAGTGAAGACACTCAGGTTTCTCTGTTTGATAATAAAACTAAACTGTTTATGGGGTTATGAGGTGGAGAGAGTGCGGCACTTCCGGTGTGTGTGTTAGTGGGGCTTCATTTCATTTCAGCTTTACAGCGTGCGGCTCCAGGACTAGATAAAGTAGAACTCAGTACGGTCTCGTTCTCCCAGCATCCGTTCAGTTTATTTTCCCAGGGTTTTTTTTTTTTTTTTGTAATAAATTTATTAGATAATATTCAAAATACAAAGTGTAAATACAAAAGCGTACAAGAATAACAAAAACAGAAATGCTAGGGGGAATACAAATCATTACTGTACAAAAATATTTAAAGTAGTACATACTTAAAATTATTACTATCTTCAGATAGTAAACTTATTTACTATCTTCATTGCTTTTTGTTTTGAAGAATGCTGAATCGAGTGTATGTATTGTTTAAATTCTTTGCTCAAGATAACGAAACATGGTTTCTTGCCTGTACTTTTACATTTATGTATATGAAACCTTGCCATTATAATAATTAAATTAATCAAATACATAAAATCTTTACACTCAGTTCTGTTTTTCTTATTTAGGTTATCTTCTAGAAGACCAAACAATACTTCCCTCCATAATAAAACAAAATGTTCATTAATATTATCAAAAATAAAATTACACAAATCTTGTGTAGAATATCTTTACAAATGGGCAATGCCAAAATCAATGTACAGTAGTTTCAGGTCTTTCAGAGCAAAAAGATCACTGTATATCAGTATCCTTCTTGAATTTCTCTTTTATATACATTTTAGTTGGGTAGAATTTGTGAATGAGTTTAAAGGAGATGTCTTTAACTTTATCTGTTGTTAAGTACTTATTAGGTAAAAGCCAGACTTTCGTCCAATCTAGATTACTTTCAAGTTGATTCCAGTATGACATAACAGATGGTAAGGTCATTAAATCCTTATGAAATAACGCTCTTAGAGACTTATTGCTGTTACTAGAACTATTAGAAAAGCGTATTTTACCTGTTGAAGTCTCAAGTGGAGATAACAGGGGCAATTGCAGGTGACTGCCCCTTAGCTGAGACTTAAATAACATCTGAACTCCAGAGGGTATCGCCCCAAAACTTTGTTCATATATATATAGCCTTATGGTCCGTAAGAGGCGTGGGACATATTTCCACATCAATAAGATCTTTGTTAAAATTCTCTGAAATTAACCAAAAGTCAATTGTTGATTGACGTGAGCCTGTTTTATTGGTCCAAGTAAAAGATTTATTGTTAGGATTTTTTACTCTGATATCTACAAGATAAAATTTATTCATAAAGGATAACAAGTTAGTACTATTTCTGTTTGGCTGACCAGCAGGCTATTTATCCATATAGCCATCTAGAACACTATTAAAGTCCTCTCCTAGTCTAAATATTTAGCCAATGTACTTTCTGTAGAAAGAAATAGACTATCATTTTCCATTTTATTGTCCATAAATATTTGTTATTATGAATTCTGTATCATTATATTTTATTTCTTGGCATATAAAGTGTCCTTGTGGATCACATTCAGTAAATACAACATCTCCATTAAACCTGTTCCTTAATGTAGCTACCCCGGCTGAGCGTTCAGTGCCATGAGAGAGCCATACATTGAGACTTCCAAAAATTAACATCACCCAACACAGGGTGAGGTTCTGGTACAAAGAAATAGTCTGACCGAAACTGTTCAGCAAAGAAAACTAAAGCTTTGCGCTTAACATCATTACGTAACCCCCTAGCACTAAGAGAAACAACAGATAACGTTAACATATAAACGTGAACAATGACAAATAAGTAAATAAAGGTCAAGATTCAGTAACTCGTGGTACAGAATTAGCTGAATGCTGTACCGAGATCAACATCGAAATAGTATTAAGAAATTGAAGCATAACTGATTGAAGACTTAAGCAGTAGTGAAGTTGGCTGCATCTCAATTTACAAATATTATATAAACAAATAAGTGTGGATTTTAAAGAAAACTAAGGATACTCATATATTTAATTATTTTCAAATAAAGATAGGTTTGTATACCCATATATAGTATCCATATTTTTTCCAAATATTATTATTTTCTTGAGACATTATGCAATCCCTTTTGTAATTTGCCAGAAAAATCACAACTATCAAAAGGTTGAAAATTGAGAGAGCTAGATAACAAAAAATAGTATAGTGCATTTTACAGTGCAAAAGTTTAACATTGCAATCTGAGGAATCAGAGGAGGAATCACATAATGTGGTCTCATTGACAACTAGCCATTACTGGCCATGGATGAATTCCTTTTCCATTTACAAAACCTCTTCCTCCTAGGAAGTAGGGAGATCATTTTTGCACGGTTTCCCTACTCGATGCGCTACACCTATAGCCTCAGGGATCGTTTCTCGTTCATCTGGTAACACCTCTTGGCATACACAAATCACCTCAGTGCGAATGCTCTCCTTTTCTGTTTCTTGGACACCATAAAGCCACAAATTCCACCGTCGACCATAACGCTCCAACTCAGCTAAACGATTCATGCAATGTGCAGCGGTTTCCTCACTTCTTTCAACTCGTTTTTCAATACACCTCATCTTGTCTTTCATGTCTTTTAATTCAGCGCAAACAGTTTCTACCATTTTCTCAAGCGCATCACTTCTGGAGTTGATAAGGTTGGCCAAAGTGACAACAGCATCATCAGATTGTAAAGCACCACTATTAGCATGAATATGAGAAATTGTAGGCTTTCTAGCTACCGGGGGTTTACTTGGAGTTACAGGTAAAGGAGGATACTCTTCTTCGTAGCCCACTTGCACGTTGTACTCCATCTTACGATCATAGCTGTGGTCAAGGGCTGAGATGCTAATATTGGTAATTACCTCCTTGCAAGGCTCATGAAGTTCACTCGGTCTCTTTTGAACAGACTTGGGCATTTTCATCAGTGCAAGACCACATATCTCGTCCAGCTGTATTAAACAGCTTTCTTCCACAAATTACAACAAGTAAACTTTGTTAATAACTCTAATAACTCATTTAATATAAATTGATGTTGAGAGCTCGATAACAGTGAGACTTGTCACGCCGCCATCTTCTCCGGCCCCAATCAACCTAATCAGATTCTCAAATAGGCCACGCCTGCCCGATGATGCAATATCTGTTACACCGTACTGAAACCTTTGGAAATAAGTGCACTACTCACCTGGTTTGGATAATAAACTAGAGTTGACGCCATACTGAAATTTCTAACCTCGATACAGTACTCTAAAAAGCATCGGTATTCAATACCTTTTTCAATGCCAAAAGTCAATGATGATCAAAGAATGGCCACAAAATTGAGTTTTTTAATGAGAGTTCTCCTATTGTTTAAAAAAGTCAGTTTAAAAAAAAAAGGGTGTGACAAATGATTTTCAAAATTAAATAAGAAATTGATCTGTTGTTTTATATTCATTTTAAAAATCATATTGAGGCATCTGTGAAAGAGCTTACAGGGCTCAGTACCTCTGTTGCGCTTCAAGAATTGTAATATCTGAATCTTTTGGCATGAAGTGTCATTTCTACTCATCATCTGCCACAACTGGCTCTCTTGTTTGCGGAAGCATTACAGTATACACTGTACCGAATATGCTGTACCATATACGCTGTACCAAATACGCTGCACCAAATACACTACACCAAATACGCTGTACTAAATACGCTGCACCATATACACTGTACTAAATACGCTGCACCATATACACTGCACCATATACACTGTACTAAATACGCTGCACCATATACACTGCACCATATACACTGTACTAAATACGCTGCACCATATACACTGCACCATATACACTGTACTAAATACGCTGCACCATATACACTGCACCATATACACTGTACTAAATACGCTGCACCATATACACTGCACCATATACACTGTACTAAATACGCTGCACCATATACACTGCACCATATACACTGCACCAAATACACTGCGCCATATACACTGCACCATATACACTGTACTAAATACGCTGCACCATATACACTGCACCATATACACTGCACCATATACACTGCACCAAATACACTGCACCAAATACACTGCACCAAATACACTGCACCAAATACGCTGCACCATATACACTGTACCATATACACTGTACTAAATACGCTGTACCATATACACTGTACCATATACACTGTACTAAATACGCTGTACCAAATACGCTGTACCATATACACTGTACCATATACACTGCACCAAATACACTGTACCAAATACGCTGTACCATATACACTGCACCAAATACACTGCGCCATATACACTGCACCATATACACTGCACCAAATACACTGCACCAAATACACTGCACCAAATACGCTGCACCATATACACTGTACCATATACACTGTACTAAATACGCTGTACCATATACACTGTACCATATACACTGTACTAAATACGCGGCACCATATACGCTGCACCAAATACACTGCACCAAATACACTGTACCATATACACTGTACCATATACACTGTACCATATACACTGTACTAAATACGCTGCACCAAATACGCTGCACCAAATACACTGTACCATATACACTGTACCATATACGCTGTACTAAATACGCTGTACCAAATACACTGCACCAAATACGCTGTACCATATACACTGTACCATATACACTGTACCGAATATGCTGTACCATATACGCTGTACCAAATACGCTGCACCAAATACACTACACCACATACGCTGTACCATATACACTGCACCATATACACTGTACTAAATACGCTGCACCATATACACTGCACCATATACACTGTACTAAATACGCTGCACCATATACACTGCACCATATACACTGCACCAAATACAATGTACCATATACACTGTACCATATACACTGTACTAAATACGCTGCACCATATACACTGTACCATATACACTGTACTAAATACGCTGCACCATATACACTGTACCAAATACACTGCACCAAATACAATGTACCATATACACTGTACCATATACGCTGCACCAAATACACTGCACCAAATACACTGCACCAAATACAATGTACCATATACACTGTACCAAATACACTGTACCAAATACACTGCACCAAATACACTGCACCAAATACACTGCACCAAATACGCTGCACCAAATACACTGCACCATATACACTGTACTAAATACGCTGTACCATATACACTGTACCATATACACTGTACTAAATACGCTGCACCATATACGCTGTACCAAATACGCTGTACCATATACGCTGTACCATATACACTGTACCAAATACGCTGCACCAAATACACTGCACCAAATACACTGCACCAAATACACTGTACCAAATACGCTGTACCATATACACTGTACTAAATACGCTGCACCATATACGCTGCACCAAATACACTGCACCATATACGCTGCACCATATACACTGTACCATATACACTGTACCATATACGCTGCACCATATACGCTGTACCATATACGCTGCACCATATACACTGTACCATATACACTGTACCATATACACTGTACCGAATACGCTGTACCGAATACACTGCACCATATACGCTGCACCATATACGCTGTACCATATACACTGTACCATATACACTGTACCATATACACTGTACCGAATACGCTGTACCGAATACGCTGCACCATATACGCTGCACCATATACGCTGTACCATATACACTGTACCGAATACGCTGTACCGAATACGCTGCACCATATACGCTGTACCATATACGCTGCACCATATACGCTGTACCATATACGCTGTACCGAATACGCTGCACCATATACGCTGCACCATATACGCTGTACCATATACACTGTACCGAATACGCTGTACCGAATACGCTGCACCATATACGCTGCACCATATACGCTGTACCATATACGCTGTACCATATACGCTGTACCATATACGCTGTACCATATACACTGCACCGAATACGCTCTACCAAATACGCTGTATTATATATACTTGTTGCTGAGCTGTTGGGTTCATTGGGAACCACATGCTCTTTGAGAGAGTGATCCCTGTGCTGATCCAGACCTCTTCAGGGTTGACATGATGTCTAGCATTGACACTGAAAGGTTGGTGGTATACAGTATAACAGTAATTCATCAGTGTATAATGATAATTAGTATCCTTCCCTCCTTCTCTTGACCGCACTGTCGGTCTTTACAGCCTGCAGGGAGATGGCTAGTGTGAATAAGAGGGGAGAAATGAAACTGCTCTCTGTATGAACATTTGTAAACCTTGCAAGCCATTTAGTTACTCTAATTCTAATGTATTTTTATATATGTATATTTTCTTTATACTGAGATGAAGTGGCTACCCTAAGAAACACAGAGCACAGTTGATTATAAACTTGTTAAATAACATGTTTTGCACAGTAATAGTGCTTTACTGATGTTCAGAAACAAATGAACTAATCAGGATTGTGCATTTTTCCTGTTTCTGTATGAAAGCCAACTAGCTGCAGTCTGAGCTCGGGGATATCCAGGTGACAGCCTGTGCACTGTTGGAGATGTTTGTGAGAACAGAAGTTTAGATCAGGTTTTATAAAATAAAATATCACTTTCTCTATGACCAGCATCTTATCTGATTCATTTGCAGTGGAACTATCATCAAAATATTTTATCCCTTTTATTATTAATGTGGTGAGAATAGTTAATGAGATTGTGCTTTAAATGATTAACAGTCTCATCTGATCTGTGTCCTCATGGCTCCTGCTTCTGTGTGAAATACACAAGCTCATCACAAAGATCTGTCTGAGGGTATGAAATGTCCACAACATCCCACTACACCAGGGGTAGTCAGCTTTAGTAATTAGCCAGTAATTTATTACGTTTTCTTCTTTACAGAATAACGGATCCTCTACCCAGCCTTTAAAAAACATGTCTGGGAAAGCACTAGTGAACAGATTGCACTGTAATGTTCTACATTCCACACTTTTAACCATTAATTATCCCTGTTTTTTAAAGGATCAACAGCAGCCATCATGCATCTTTGCACAGGAGTGATATTAATGCTAGGTAAGGACATTTGTTTTGTATGTGTGCACTGAAGCAGCATGTATTGTGATGGGAATGTATAAATATCCTCACTCTGATCACACTCTTTCTCTCAGCACCCTGTCTGGTGGCGTCCTTAGACAAACAAAAGGTGTTTGGGAATCTGCATAAGACGGCGTCTCTCCCCTGTCCTGAGCAGTGCTCTAGTGAACTGACCTGGACCAGGTTTCAGAACCAACACGATGTTCTGGTCAGGTGTAAAGGAGTCTCGTGCTGGTCTAAAGACGGGTTTGACCTCCCTGATGAACAGTACCTGAAGGGAAATTCCTCCCTGACGATGCTGAAAGCTGATTACAGCCTTCGAGGACTCTACATGGCCAAATGTGGCTCTGAGACAATCTGTGAAGTCGTCTTCACCTTGGCCCGTGAGTGACATTTATTATTACTACCTACTGTCATTTATACAACAGTGATGTTATTATATTCCATATTTTTATTTGTGTATATTTAATGAAAGTGTGAAGATTTGTTTTACTGATTTGAGCTGTACAAAAAAAAACATTGTTATAAATAAATAAGCACAGAACAGATCTTTTTGCTAAAGCGCATCAGAATATTAGTAAATAAATAATAAATAAATCACTTGAGAAGATTATTTGGGACTAACGTGTGTGTGTGTGTGTGTGTGTGTGTGATCGCGTTACACAGTGGGAGTTTAAGTCCCATTAAAGTGCACTGAACAGCACCGATGCTATTAAATAAGGAACTGCAGGGAAAGTGATGATGAACACTAAAACTAAATATACGATGTTATAAAAGTATGTACACTCATGGAGCACTTTATTAGGGAGATCGGTACACCCACACATTCATGCAATTATTTAATCAGCCACTCAAGTGGCAGCAGTGCAGTGCATAAAATCATGCAGATGTGGGCCAGCAGATTCAAATAATGTTCACATCAAACATCAGAATGAAGAAAAAGTGTGACCTCTGTGACTTTACCTGTGGCATTGTTGTTGGTACCAGATGGGCTGGTTCGAGTATTTCATAAAGTGCTGATCTCCTGGGATTTTCCCCCACAACAGTCTCTAGAGTTTACACGGAATGGTGTGAAAAACAAAACGCATCCTGTGTGTGGAGGATCTGCAGCCTGCAACACCTTGTTGATGAGAGAGAGCAGAGGAGAAAGACCAGACTGGTCTGAGCTGACAGGAAGTCTGTAGTAACTCTAATAATAACTTTTTACAACCATGGTGAGCAGAAAAGCATCTCAGAATGCACAAAATATCAAACCTTGAGGTGGATAATGAGCTATAACAGCAGTAGGCCACATCAGACTCCACTTCTGTCAGCCAAGAACAAGAATCTGAGGCACAGACTCACAAACTGGACAGCTGAAGACTGGAAAAGGACCAGCTGATTTTCTGTAGGTGTGTGAAAGCCTGAAGTCTTTGGTCAAACCAGAAGGCAGACTGTGTGAATGCTAACAGCAGCATGGACTGTCCCAGCCACACTCAGAGCCATTAATCAGAATGGTGGTGAGCTTTCCCATTTCCCAGACTGTGTGCCCTGCTGTCAGACTGCTAGCTGGAAAACCACCAAAGAATGACCCAAGCATGTCAGGGTGGTAACATCATAATCCCTCATCAGCAGGTCTACTCAGTAGTGGGGAATCTCCGACGGTAGTGCTTCATCTGGTGAAACTACCAGTGATGTGATGCAGGGGTAAACAATGGGCATGCACTTCATGCTGATTCTGTCTGGGCCTGACATGCTAGCCAAGGCTCGTATTGTGGGGCCTCAGTGTGTAGCCGATAAAAACCTAAAACCTTCCACATAGCTGTCTCTATAATCCTTACAGTTAGGTAAATTAGACTGAGAGGTGACTTGTGAGGGGATGAGCATATTGGGTGTAACGGCTTAAATCACAGTGTCTAGCCCCGTTTGAACCACTGCCAGTTTAACAGTGACTGTGGAGGCTGGTCCAGATCCTGCTGTTTGTGTCTTTGAGCTGGAGGAGGCTGATCCAGACCTCTCTAGGGACACTGTCCCTCATGGAGTTGAGTGATGTGGCTCAGCTGAAGGCTCTGTATATAAGAATTTTCTGGAGGTGCACACTGACATCAAGACTTCTGGAGGAAGGAGGTCTCTGCTGAAGGACACCAGCCGGATGTTAGATGTTATGCATATGTTGGGATTTAACTTGAAAACAGCTCCTATAAAACAGTTTCTAATTTTCTAACTTTATTTCCTGTCCTTAGCTCAAGTGCTGAGCCGTGAGATCACCCCAGGCGAGCCCATAGACGTGTACTTACCCCTCACTGACCTGGT
>CM075026.1:18675-30438 GCA_037576675.1 Pangasius sanitwongsei | reverse complement strand
AGGACAGTGTGTACAGCTCAGTGATTGTGTGTGTGTTCAGCAGGACAGTGTGTACAGCTCAGTGATTGTGTGTGTGTTCAGCAGGACAGTGTGTACAGCTCAGTGATTGTGTGTGTGTGTGTGGTGATGGAGGTATATTCCTCTCTCTCTCTCTCTCTCTCTCTTTCTCAGAATGAACCCACTTTCTACACCGCAGACGGAACTCCATTCACAGCTGCTGACCCAGGTGTGTGTACCTGTATGTGTGTGTGTCTTTGTGTGTGTGTGTGTGTGTCTTTGTGTGTGTGTGTGTGTGTCTTTGTGTGTGTGTGTGTGTGTCTTTGTGTGTGTGTGTCTTTGTGTTTGTGTGTGTCTTTGTGTGTGTGTCTTTGTGTGTGTGTCTTTGTGTGTGTGTCTTTGTGTGTGTGTGTCTTTGTGTGTGTGTGTGTGTGTGTCTTTGTGTGTCTTTGTGTGTCTTTGTGTGTGTGTGTGTCTTTGTGTGTGTGTGTGTGTGTGTGTCTTTGTGTGTGTGTGTGTGTGTGTGTGTGTGTGTGTGTGTGTGTGTCTATACGTGTGTGTAGTTTGTTCACACTCCAGCTGTGTGTTACAGATTACTCAGAGAAATACCAGGAGATTTTAGAGCGAGAGGATTATTTCCCAGAGTTCTACGAGGAGAACGGGAATGAAGCGTGAGTCTCTCTCTTACACACACACACACACACACTCACACACACACACACACACACACTCACACACACTCACTCACATATAGACACACACTCACTCACACACACACACACACACACACACACACACTCGCCGTCATGAGTAGGAAAGTGACTTCGTTTACACACACGTGCGCGCACACACACACACACACACACACACTGTGGACAATCTGTTCTTTAGACGAGAACCTGAAGTAGACTAGCAGTGTATGTATGCTAAGTGTAAAAGAGCGTAAACACTCTCGGGGTGAGAGCGCTCTCATTGGTTCATCACCAGCAGGGGGCGTCGCGGTCACGTAACGCATCAAGGCTGCAGGGGGTCACTTCACTCCTCATTCAGTTAAATCCTCCAGTATTACTCAGTCACGGCTAATTCATGTAGCACACACACGGTCTGAAATAATAGATACACACCCTGTATAGTGCACTAACATAATGCACTGTGTGTCCAGTAGGGATCCATTCGTGAGTAAGATCCCTGCTTCCCTGATCTCTCTAGAGCTAGTGCATGCATTAATCACACCCTAAACCCTACACCCTACGTAGTGCACATGTCCAGTGAGAACTAGGCATTTGGGATGGAATCACACTACCTAGGGTTGCTATGGTGTGGTCTATGTACAATAAAAACTTTTGAAACTTAAAATTAACTAGCAAGCTGTGTGTGTGTGTGTGTGTGTGTGTGTGTGTCTTTGTGTGTCTTTGTGTGTGTGTGTGTGTGTGTGTGTGTGTGTGTGTGTTTTCAGGCTCTCTGGTGAGGAGGATGAGATGGAGCCAGAGATCGAGGAGGCATTTGAGAAGTTCTGTCTGGAGACTGAGAGACAAAAACCATGAAAGCTTTACAGTGCTGAAGCGTCTGCTCTCGCCATCGCCACGAGAATCCACACCACGTTTTACCTTCCTTTTATTTTAGATCATTAAGCATAAAGAGCATGGGCTTTAGAGATTTACTTCTGGCTGGAGTTTCCACTGGCTCGTGGACGAGTGGTTACTGGTTTGACGTTGTTTAGTGTGTTTAGGTTTGTGGAAGAGAAGCGAGCGGTTTGCAGTGAGGTTATATTTCTTCAGTGAGAGACGTCTAGCTGCTTCCTGTTAGAGAAGAAGGAGAGGGAGAGAGAGAGGAGAGAGGGTTTGGTTTTTAGCATGCGGGTTTGATGATACAGAAGAGTCAAAAAAAACAAAAAAAAAAGAACAGATTTTCAGTGTTTATTGTTTTCTTTCTTTCTTTTTTGTCTGGTTCATTTGGAACCTTTTTAAGAGTTTTACAGATTTTGATGCATTTCCGAGAGGGAACTTTAGATTCTTGAGTCCTGGAATGCAATCTCAGTGAAAGGTGGATTCAGGAAGTGTGTGATTTTCAGCACTATACACACACACACACACACACACACGCAGAGGAATGTTTATTTTATTAGAGTATTGTAAATATTATTTACTGCATCGTTGGCCTGCAATAAATCTTTATAACAGCTCTGATTAGTCGTGACTCCTTTATTCTCTCTGTATCATAACGAATAAATGTATCATTTAAAGAGCTTTAAATAGTTTTAAATAGCTGCCATTTTAGATGTTTATGGTGTTTATTTATAAAACCAAGGTGCACTACAACTACACAACTTCCACACACGAATCATTTGGCTTCTTGAACTGACTTGCAGATATGAGCCAGATTTTTTTTCACTTTTTTTGTAAATGTAGGTAATGCTGTTAATCTAGCAATGCAAATTTGTATCTTATAATCAAAATGGTTCTACTGAACTCTTTTCAACATCTGAGCTGTTTCTTAGCATAAATCGATTCATCTTCAGTGAGCACTTTATGCTAGTCAGAGTCGCAGTGTCATTTTATGTTAATCATTTCAAAGTAATTATTTTCTTTGTCTTCATATAAGTCATCATTTGTTCAAAAAGCTTTTTGTACGATGAAAAAATCACAAACTTTGTCCAGTTTAGGTAATAGTTTTTATTGGTGGAGGTTCATATTGGTGGCATCTGATTACATTCATGCCCAGTACACAATATTTTTACAGTAGAGGAACATTTGTGTCCTGGCAACAAATGCTGCCGAAAAACAGGCTGCACTGTGATTAGTCAACGCACTGAAACGTAATGTGTACATTTTCCACAAATTATAGTCAAGAAAATATACAAGTGTAGGACAGTACACTCACTATAATCACAAACTCATTATGATCACACATTCAGAATAATCTCACACTCAGTATAATCACACACACTACATTCACACGCTCAGCATAATCACACACTATACTCACACTCACTATAATCACTCAATATAATCACTCATTTTTATCACACACTCACTACAATCACAGACTACAATCACACACACTATAATCACACATAATCACACTCATTTTAATCACACACACTACAATCACACACTACAATCACACACTATAATCACACTCATCTTATTCACAAACACTATAATCACACACATTTTAATCACACACTCACTACAATCACACACACTATAATCACACACTACAATCAGAAACACTATAATCACACACACTATAATCACACACATTTTAATCACACACACTATAATCACACACTCACTACAGTCAGAAACACTATAATCACACACACTATAATCACACACATTTTAATCACACACTCACTACAATCACACACACTATAATCACACACTCACTACAATCAGAAACACTATAATCACACACACTATAATCACACACTCAATATAATCATACACACACTACAATCACACACTCACTACAATCACGCTCATTTTAATCACACACTCACTCCAATTACACACACTCACTACAATCAGAAACACTATAATCACACACTCACTACAATCACACACTAATCACACACTCAATATAATCACACTCATTTTAATCACACACTCACTACAATCACACACACTATAACCACAGACTCATTATAATCACACACTCTATAATCAGATGTTATAATCACACACTCACTACAATCACACACTACAATCACATACACAGTATAATCACACATTCAATATAATCACACACTCTATAATCACACACTAAAATCACACACTGCAATCACACACTCAGTATACTCACACACACACTTATTATAATCACACACTCATTATAATCACATGCTCACTACAGTCACACACTATAATCACGCACACACATTATAATCACACACTCGGTTTGATTAAAATGAGTGATTATATTGAGTGCGTGATTATAGTGTGTGATTATACTGAATGTGTGATCATTCTGTGTGTGATTTTAGTGAGTGTGTGATAATAGTGTGTGTGTGTGTGATTATAGTTTGCGACTATACTGAGTGTGTGAATATAGTGTGTGATTATAGTGTGTGATTATTTTGGATATGTGATTATATTGAGTGATTATAGTGTGTGATTGTAGTGAGTATCACTCTATAATCACACACTCTATAATCACACACTCACTATAATCACAGAGACTACAATCACACACTCATTATAATCACACTAATAATCACACACAATCACACATTCAGTTCTCAGCTTTACAGTGTGTAGGATGAAACCAAGTGCACTCCTGTGTGTGTATTGACTCCACTAACCCACGGTGTGAATTTGGGGGAAATCTGAGACAGACAAAATCTTCCACTTAAAAAAAAAATCTAAGGCTAACCCCTTTGAGAATTTTAAGGTGAAGATTTTGTCATATAAAATAAAGTCTGCACACACATTACGATTTCATGATCTTGCGACTTCATTAAGTTGTGTGCATAAGCAAAATATTTTTAAAAATCCAAAATAAAATCTTGCAGCTTCGGAGCTGTGAACTACACGCAGGTGATTTTAATAATCTGAATGTGGAGCTCAGAAAAGCCACTTTAGCAGCTGTGTAACCCGACTCTGAATACCAGGAACTTTCCTCACACAAATAGTGACACAACTTTGATCTTATATTAGTGAAAGTTTAAGCTTTTTCAGCCACCAGAGCACTAAAACCATTCACAATTCACCAAGCCAACTTCCAAGTAAATTAAAATCAAATCAAATTTATTTATTTGGAAAATTTTATATACAAACTGCTGATGATCAGGTACCACAAGCAAAAGACACCAAACAGCACTTTAGTAAAGGTACATCTTTCTAAATCACAAAACACACAAAACAATACAGTAAACAAAAATGTAAAGCATGACATAAAAATGTAACCTAACGGAAATAACTAATGGCGATTAGGGGAGAGGAAATGCTCACTTTACCGTCGCTGTAGTGTGTGTGTGTGTGTGTGTGTGTGTGTGTGTGTGTAGCCAGCACTTCAGATCAGAGTGATGTACTTGTGAAAATACAGATACTGATATGAGTTTTATATACAATATGAACACTAACAGTATATCAAACTACAGTAATCCTGATCAGACGTGTGTGTAGTTGTAGTCAGAACTTAGATCCTTCAGCCTAAAAAGACAGGGAAAGGAGCATTTCCAGCATTTGAAGTGTAAGAAGAGTGCAGGAGTGTGTAATATCATCACCAGCTGGATGATGGATGTATGGAAAACTCAGCTGGATGATGGATTTTTAGGTGCTTCTGCAGTAATTTAACTGTTAAAAATCATAACAGTACATCTGCGATATTAATCATTTTATAAATCATTATCTAACATCCACATGGTCGACATTTTCACTGTTGATCTGCTGTTTAAGTGTTTAAACGCGTCTGAGTGCGAACCTGCACAGGAGAACAAAACAAAGCAGCATATTTACCGTTAACATTAATGTTCATCGTAGCTGTGAGAGTTTCACTGACCAACACTGCTCAGGTTTCACGGCTAAAACTGTGGTAGTGTTTTGTTTTAATTATGAAGTTAATACTAATAAAAAGCTTTGTGACTAATATATCAAAAGACTGAAACTAAATTTAATTCAGATGTTAAAATGAACCTGCTCCCATGTGCATTAAAACCATTCTTTCTTTTTAATGTGTAAACTCATGTCCATTTAAAATTTTATTTCCACCAGTCGATTTGCTTGTGCGTGTGTGTGTGTGTGTGAGTGTGTGTGTGTGTGCATGTGAGTGTGCGTGTGTATGCTTGTGTGTGCGTGTGTGAGTGTGTGTGCGTGTGTGTGTGTGCGTGTGTGAGTGTGTGTGCGTGTGTGTGTGTGTGTGTGTGAGTGTGTTGGGGGGGGTCACTGGAATGTTAGTCTCACACAGCTCCAGCTCGGTGCTGCTGTATGAGGTCTTTTAGCTCCACCCTTCTCTCGCCACACCACTTTTCAATCTCCTCCAGATGTTTCTCCACCTGGTTCTCCATCTCATCCATCATTGTGGTGCTTTTGGAGCTCGTTACCTGCTCTCGCGCTGCTCCACCTCTGAGCTGCTGTAAACTGTTCATCACCTGCTCCATCATCCTCATTATCTGCTCAGTACACACACACACACACACACATTGCACACACACACACACACACACACACACACATTGCACACATATTACACACCAAATGTTGGTTAGGTTAGTAAGGTTGTTAAGGTTAGTCAGGTTGTGTTGGTTAGATAGTTTGGATAGTCAAGTAGTTTAGATTAGTTAGATGAGTCAGGTCATTTAGGTTAGTTAGTCAGGTAGTTCTGGTTGTATAGGTTAGTTAAATAGTTTAGGCTATTTATGTTTTTCAGGTTATTTAGATTGGTCAGATTGGATCTATTAGGTTATTTAGGTTGGTCAGGCTGCTTTGGTTAGTTATGACAGGTATTTTAGGTTAAGGTAGATCAGGTCATTTCTCTTACTTACAGAGTTTAGGTTAGTTAGGTTAATTAGGTCATTAAGGTTGTTTAGATTGTTTAGTCAAGTCATTTATGATAGATTAATTAGGTTGTTAAGGTTGGATCTGTTTATTTTGGCTAGTTAAGTTAGGTAGTTTAGGTCAGTCAGTTAGTTAGGTTAGGTTCTTTTAATCAGGTCACTTGGGTTAGTAGTTTAGTTAGTCAAGCTGTTTAGGTTAGTTAGTCGTGTCATTTACTTCAAGGTTAGTCAGGGCATTTTGGTTATTCAAGTTGTTTCAGTTGATTAGATAGTTAAGTCAGGTTGTTTATGTTAGTTATGGAGTTTAGTTTCAGTTAGTTGGGTGAGTTGTTTAGGCTAGTTTGATTAGTCAGGTTGTTTAGGTTAGGTTAGCCAGGTTGTTTAGTTTATGGTTGGTCGAGTCATTTAGGTTAAAAAGGTAGGTTATTTAGGTTAATCAGGTCGTTTAGGTTAATTTGGGCATTTAGGTTAGGTAAGTAGGTCTGGCTTTTTAGGTTAGTTAGGTTAGTCAGGTGAGTCAGGTTAGATCTGTTAGTTAGGTAGTTGAAGTTAGATTAGTAATGTTGTTTAAATAACGAACCTAAATTGCTTGGCCTGACTAAAATAAACAATCTGACTAACTTTACTGTGCTCAACTATCTAACTAACCTAAAGGATCTGACTAATCTACCTAAAATAAACAAGCTAACAAAGAATATTCTAAATGTCCTCATCACAATTATGTTGGTGTGTCCAACTGCGTGTAACTGCATGTAACTCTGTGTGTGTGTGTGTGTGTGTGTGTGTGTGAACAAACAGTAAACATACCCCTTCTCTCTCAGTCAGTAGAAGTCCTCCTTCTTCACAGCTGTACTGTAGCCTGTACTTGTTCAGCTCTGACCTCTTTGCCTTGCAGAACAACGAGACCTGTTCTGAATATTTACTGCTCTCGCTGTACTGCTGCTCCAGTTTATCGAGCTCCTTCTCCGCCTTCTTCAGAGCTGCTCCTGTCATGTTGAAGCTTTTATTGCCCTGTTCCTGACTGGGTTGAGACTGCTTTACAAGCTTGTCCACACTTTGCAGTTGCCTGCTCAACTGTTAAATACACACACACACACACACACACACACACATTATACATCAGCCACTACACACAAACTTTAGTGACTTAGACATTATCTATTTACCCAACATTTTTCTAAATAATTTTAAATGTGCCAGTTAATAAAACAAAACAGAATTATGAAAAGAACTCAAAAAGGTTGATGAGCATGAGAAATGTGAGTGTTTAACCACACAGAGGTTAGTCTTGGGCAAGGTGTCCCAGTGCACTAACACCTGTCCAGGTACATTTCATCACATTTTCTTTATTAATCTGTACCTATTAATAATTCATCATCAGGTTACTTGTGCACATCTTTCCAATTTAACTGTAAAATGAACAAAACATGCTTAGAGTGAGAGGAGAACTGAAAGTGATCGAGTCATTTCAGTTTGTTGAGTTAAAAGATCTGTTTGCTGATTCGGTCAGTTTGAACTGTTTGCCCAGATGTGGAGTCTGGACATGCAGCTGTTTAAGGAAGACAATGAACAGCATGAACAATGTCAAAGTAGCTGAGAATGCTTTGCTGTTTTAGTAAAGGGTCTGCCCCAGGCCTGAGAAAGAGCAACGTGACCCCGGCTGTGGTCAGACCTGCTGTCACCACCAGAGGGAGACAGAGACGTGCCGTGGATCAGTAATCAGCGATAATTAATCACACCTGGCCTGCAAGCTACTTAAAGTCAGCTCTCAGTGTGGCCAGTGCTCAGGGTTGAGTTAATGCTGTTACATGCAGATGCTCTGCTGAAGCTGGTTTAAAAAAGGGTCATTTTCTTGAGCTTTGGTCTTGGGGTTGTGAGAGTGTGGGTATGTGTGTTTAAGAGGGGGAAAAAATCTTCTACTTCCACTTTGGCAGACAGTCACTTCCTCATTTCTGATCTTCTCGTGTTCTTGTAGTTGCCCTGCCTGCTGAAGACAGACTACATCTGCAGCAGTTTGTCTTCTAAATCACCCTCTGCTTCCTGCAGATGTTTGTTTTTATTCCTTTTGTTTTATTCATTATTTATGAAATCAAAAGGAAACACATAACATTATATTTACTAGCTATCTATCCTAGTGATACCCTCCTTAGTCACCTCAGGACAGAAGCCCTGTTACAATTTTGGATATTTCTTTATATTTATATTTTTTTTTTTAGAAAAATAATTATTTTCTACCCTTCCCAAATACATGCACTGAAATGCATTGCAAATATGACGGTTCACAGATGTTTGAAAAAAGTACAACAGATGGATATAATGTAGTGTAATGGGGAAAGATCTCTGTATGATACTCGTACACAAAGACTGCTTGCTGATTTGCTGCTGCTGATGCTGTCAGTTTTAAATCTAATGAGTCCACTTGCAGTTTGCAATTTGGAAGCTTGTCAGCAGCACCTTAAAAAAGGACTGACTCCTTCAAAAAAGACCAAATCATTACCATATAAAACCTATAAAAGCAACAGGAGGGAAGAACCAGAGAGACATTCTGCTTCCCTACTCCTCTTACAAACCACAAATCGACCTGAGACTTGGAAAGTGTGTGATGTGATGTAGTTCCTCCCGCAGTATCTCTAGGATTTAACTCTGAATCCGTCATGTCAGTAATATTTTACACACTGTGTACGTGTCTGCAAAGATCACGGTGTATTGTCCCTTCTATAAAACAAGCAGTAGACATAACTCCAGGTACTATATCTCATATATGCAGTGGTAAATCATATGTATACACACACACACACACACACACAGGTGCTTGATGCAGTTACCTTTATGAACTCCTGATGGGGTGCAATCTTTAGGTATATTAACACTCCAGTGAGCCCCGCCAGCAGAATCAGCACTAACACTACAATCCCCCACACAGGAATACCTCTCTGCTCATCTACAACACACACACACACACAGAGGGTGTTGATGAATAATGTGTGTTATTAACACTGTGTTTTCTTCAGTGTATGAGAGTGTATGATGAGGAGGAGAGAGAGAGATGGACAGACTAAAGGACTAAAGCACCGCTGCATCACTCTCTTATTAAATCCCACTGCACCTCTATCAGCAGTTAGTTAAATGGCATTGTGGGTAATTTAGGAAACAGTCAACCAAAGTGAAAACAGATAAACATGTCCATGAAAGACATTTATACTAAAAGAACTCGGATAAAATGACAATGCTTCTTTTCTCCACAGTGTGTCAGTAATGTAGTTCACTTATTGACCAAAACACATGACACCATACTGAGACGTACCTTCCACAGATACGGCGTATATCTGAATGTCTTCGTTAGTCTTCAGGTCCCGGATGGTGTAACTTCCACTATCACTCGGCTGCACGTCTCTCAGTGTCATATTGGGGTGACTGAGTGATGTTCTGTGTGTGTATTCAGCTTTACACTGTAGTGAGCGTTGAGTCACAGTGCAGATCTGTTCCCCATCAGCTGAATCTCTGCTTTTATAAATCACCTCCACTGGCTCTGGTACGCTCAAATCCAGGATCAGATCTTTACCAGACTTCATCTGAACTGCTGAGATCACAGCTGAGGAGAAAAAACATTAGGAACTTCAGCTGTGTTTAGATCCAACCATTAAACCCTTACAGTCGCATTCAGAGTCCAGTATTTGTGTGGGGGAAAGTTGCTGGTATTCAGAGTTGGGTTACGCAGCTGCTTAAGAGGATTTTCTGAGCTCCACAGTCAGATTATTAAAATCTCCTGCGTGGAGTTCACACATTTGAGGCTGCCAGATTGTTGAGAAGCCTCCGAGACAGACAGTGTTGTTCAGTAGAGTCTAGACAACTGCCTTTAACCACAAACACTCACCTTTAATATCTCTTATTAACAATAAAATACAAAAACAGATGAAATTTTTTTTTTTTGTGAACTTTAAAGGGGCAGTCATATTAATTTATTAAAATGTCATATTTATCTAATATTGTCCTTCCATTATGTGTGTGTGTGTGTGTGTGTGTATTTACAGCCAGAACATGAAATTTCAGCGTGGCACATTATAGTTACATTAAACAGTCAGACGGTGGCGCTGGACTTAACGCTGCTCCTCACTCGAGCCAAAATCACACCAGAAACATGCGCTTAAGCTCAAGATCAGAATCGAGCGTAACTGAGACACGCCCCTGTTTTAGATAAACTCCGCCCCTGCATGCGTAACTCTCACGTAACTTTTGAGTAGCGCTGAAGTGTGTAGTTACGTCTGAGGTCTGAATCCTGATGTGTGTAATTTCAGGGTTAAACCCTCACTGTGTGTTCACTCCACTCTGAATATGATGCTAATAACTCAGAGTGAATGTTTTATCAGCAGGAGAAGAGATAAAGACACTTACTCTCAATGCTGAGGCGCACAGTAGAGATGTCATTGATTCCACATTCACATGAGTACGTGTTCCTCTTACTGTAATCAGCTGCAGTGATGGTGAGAGAGAGATCTCCCTTCAGGTACTGAGCATGAGACATTTTATATCCCTCCTCCAGTGAGCTGCATGATGTCTTATTACACCGAGCGAAGACAACATCTCGATTTTTAAATAAGGCCCATTTGACTGAACCAGAACATTTATGTTCACATGAGAGAGTCACAGGCTGATGAAGCTTCACTGTTGTAGAACAGACAGCAGCTGATACAGGAGCTGAAAGAGAGAATAAAGTGAGTGTGAGCAGTGAGAGTGTACAATGAGAGTGTACAGTATACAATGAGAGTGTACAGTGTACAGTAAGAGTGTGCAGTGAGAGTGAGCAGTGAGAGTGTGCAGTGAGCAGTGAGAGTGTGCAGTGAGAGTGTGCAGTGAGCAGTGAGAGTGTGCAGTGTACTGTGAGAGTGTGCAGTGTACAGTGAGAGTGAGCAGTGAGAGTGTACAATGAGAGTGTACAGTATACAGTGAGAGTGTACAGTGTACAGTAAGAGTGAGCAGTGAGAGTGTGCAGTGAGAGTGTGCAGTGAGCAGTGAGAGTGTGCAGTGTACTGTGAGAGTGTGCAGGGTGCAGTGAGAGTGTGCAGTGAGTGTGTGCAGTGTGCAGTGAGCAGTGTGCAGTGAGAGTGTGCAGTGTACAGTGAGAGTGTACAGTATACAGTGAGAGTGTACAGTGAGAGTGTGCAGTGAGAGTGTACAGTATACAGTGAGAGTGTACAGTATACAGTGAGAGTGAAGTGACTCTTACCAGTGGTGAATGTGAGGGTGAGGAAGAACAGGACACAGTGATGAAT
>CM075026.1:3751-15319 GCA_037576675.1 Pangasius sanitwongsei | reverse complement strand
ACTCTTGCTGCTGCATTCTGGACTAACTGGAGCTTGTTTATGCTCCTACTGGAACATCCAGACAGTAAGGCATTACAGTAATCCAATGACAGATTCATTGATTTTGAAGAGAAATAAATGTAAATTTCTACAGTAAAATTCTACTTTATATTTCTAAATTAATTCCTTTCTGTTGTAAGCATAGAGCAGGTCACTGTACTGATCTGAGTGGGTTTGAGATTTGAAATGTCCATTTTATTTCAGCAGTAGGTAAGGAAACATTAATATTCAATAATATAATAAGAGAAATATTAATATTTTTGGTGTCAGACTTCCTCTGTGAAATGATCCATCTATAGTTATTACAATTTTATTCATGGTTAGATTTATAATAATTTATATTATATTAATATATATTTTATATAATAATATTTTAAATATAATAATAATAATAATAATAATAATAATAATAAAGACGTTTCTTAAATGATGTTTTTATTTTTATTTGCCTTAATGATTTATATCGTCTCTATAAACTTGATCGATTTTGGCCATTATTTGAAAGTAAAGGCTCTAATATAAAAACATTAACTCTGGATAAATACTGTGTCCTGTTGTGTGTTGGTTTTGTTATTTATTTAAATTTCAGTTTGTGTAAAAGTTAAGCTGCTTTGTGTGTGTAGCAGCTCGCGGGCGCGCGCTTTCCGCTGTCGGTGTTATTACCGCTAAGTGTCTAAAAGCCGCGCCCCTGAATTGCCTGATTAACCGCAGTTTCAGGAAGAGCGGCGGCTTTAAGCGCAGTAACACTACACTGCTCTCTCTCACTAACCCTCTCTCTCACAGATAAAACTGTTAGTAAAGACACACTGAACGATCTGAATGTCGGACATGTTGTTTAACTCACTTCAGCGGAAGATCAGTTGAGATTATTTTACACGGATCCGGAGTGGATTAACTCCTCTTACTGTCTTTACAAACAACAAAAATGTTCTTCAACAAAATGAAAATACGGCAGAAAGGAAAGTAAAAAATACAGCAGATGAAATGATAGCGCAGAATTACTGATAAAAGAAAGAAACAGTGCAGTTTAAACACAAACACAGGCGAGAATCTCCCGGAACACGAATCGAAAACAGGAACTACGTCACAGGAAGCGGAAGTAAGTCATCTCTTGGGTAACTCTGCGTCGTATAGCTGCATTGCATTCTGGGGCTTTGAGTCCAGCGGTTGCTCCACTGTCTCCAGCTGGACAGCTTCTCCACTGGATTTCTCTTTAACATGATGGTGGAAGCTGCTGGAAAACGCTGAGAGAAAGAAACTCCTGCTGTGTGTTTCAGGAGCTCACAGTGAAACCTGACCGTCATCACTCATGTCTGAGACACTTTCCTCCCATTAAACTCCACTGTAACTGCACCAATAACACCATCCTCCACAGACACCAGACTCACTTCATTACCCTGTGTGTGTGTGTGTGTGTGTGTGTGTGTGTGTTGTAGGGTTAACTAAGGGGGGTATTGCAGCAGTAGTGCTGGCGGTGCTGCTGCTGGTGGTGGGGCTGCTGATCGCTGCAGTGATATTATACAGAAGGAAAGCAGCTGAGGAGCGCAGGGCAGCTGCGGCGCTCAGAGCAGCTGAGGAGGAGCGCAGAGCAGCTGAGGAGGAGCGCAGAGAGGTAAAAGTAACTGTGTGTGTAAAAGAAATATAAAATAAAAAATATAATTACTGTTTTTTTTATTAATGATTTAACATTGCATTACTAGATCAGGACATGAGACACATCCTTTTAAACATTTTATATATTTGATTTATCTGTGTGATTAAAAAGAGCGAGTGTTTCCTGCAGCGTCTTTATACTGAAGTAAAGACACAAAGCCTCTTTTCCCACAGGATGTAAAACCCAGTCTTTACCCACACGTCCGTTCAGACGGGATAAACATCACCTGCACTTATTTCCACTGCTCAGTTTATAGGAGAGAAAACACACTGTCATCTTTCCAGACACATACACACACACACACACACACACACACACACACAGTGTGTAAAATATTACTGATGTGACGGATTCAGACTAAACTCCCAGAGAAGCTTCAGGAATAATTACATCACACACCTCCACATGGAAGACAGATAGATCCTTTAAGGTGTTTATTTTCCCATCAAACCTCTTCCACTGTCAGTGTTTATCACGCGGTTATACGCTGAAAGAGAGAGCGGCTGTGAGGGAAGAGGAGTCAGACTGAGTGACGTTAGCAGCAGCAAATCAGCAAACAGCTGTTTTATATGTGAGCATCCATCACTCACTCACTGGCCACTTTATTAGGAACAGTTCAGCCTGGGTGCTTTGCAGGATGAACTCCAGCAGGTGTTGGAAACATTCCTCTGAGCCTCTGCTCCATGTGCACACGGCTGATCAGATAACTGCATGAACGTGCAGGTGTTCCTATTAAAGTGGCCAGTGGGTGTAGCTTTGATGCAGTTGTGCATTTGTATGTGGTTTTTAAACAGCTGTGAACAGTGTAAGTCGTATTTGAAGCTGTGTGTACGACAGATGTTCCACATGTCCAGCGTCTGAGCGTCACACTGCAGCTGGGGATTAAAATAAACAGATATACAGTCGGGGGACAGAAACTTCACCCTCCTTCACTTCTGTGTTCTTATTCATCAGGACTTAAATAACGATTGTGTGGTCTTCACCAACTTCTGTACACAAACACACAAGCTCATGCAACAACACAACAGGTTTCAGTATGCAGTCATTTTTCCCCTAAAAGTAAACAACATTCAGAAACATCGATATAAACATTTAACTGTAATATTTCATTAGTTAGAAAATAAAGTCTGGAACTCTACAAAGTCCCTTTACATTTATTCTGTTTTATTAACTGCCTCATTTTACACTGTTTTGTACAATTCAACTACAAAAGTAAATAGAGAACATCCAAGTCACTGAAAATGGATATGATAATGTGTATTGACTGTGTGTGTGTGTGTGTGTAACAGCTGATGAGTCAAGTGGAAGAAATGTATGTGAACATTGAATCAGAAGACCAGACAGAGAAGGAGGAGAAGGTGAAGAATGTGAAGAAGGCGATTAATGATCTGGAACAGCGGTACACAGAGAACAGTAAATATTCGGATTATGTTGGATTGCTCTGCGACAGAAAGAGAGCAGAGCTGAAACTGTGTAAAACGGTGTACACAACAAAACCAAATGGAGAGCTAGAGCCTGAGCCAGAACAGGTATGGTTATTGTTTGTACACACACACACACACACACACATGTATCCAAAGCTACACACACACACACACACACACACAGATGTATCCAAAGCTACACACACAGATGTATCCAAAGCTACACACACACACACACACACAGATGTATCCAAAGCTACACACACACACACACACACACAGATGTATCCAAAGCTACACACACACACACAGATGTATCCAAAGCTACACACACACACACACACACACACAGATGTATCCAAAGCTACACACACACACACAGATGAATCCAAAGCTACACACACACACACACACAGATGTATCCAAAGCTACACACATACACACACACACAGACATATCCAAAGCTACACACACACAGATGTATCCAAAGCTACACACACACACACAGATGTATCCAAAGCTACACACATACACACACACAGACGTATCCAAAGCTACACACACACAGATGTATCTGAAGCTACACACACACACACACAGATGAATCCAAAGCTACACACACACACACACACACAGATGTATCCGAAGCTACACACACACACACACACACACAGATGTATCCAAAGCTACACACACACACACACACACACACAGATGAATCCAAAGCTACACACACACACAGATGTATCCAAAGCTACACACACACACACAGATGTATCCGAAGCCACACACACACACACACACACACAGATGTATCCAAAGCTACACACACACACACACACACAGATGTATCCGAAGCTACACACACACACACAGATGTATCTGAAGCCACACACACACACACACACACACACACACACACACAGATGTATCCAAAGCTACACACACAGATGTATCTGAAGCTCCACACACACCATACGTAGTTGTGAAACAGTCCTGAAGCTAACTCTGAGCGTTTCCTCGTGTAGACGTTTAAAAGCAGTTCAGCAGAATGTAAGAAATAAATAAGAAGCATTTGAGGCTAACGCACTTCACAGGAACATGCAGCTTAGCGCTCAGTGTCCGAGAGCAGCCTCCTGTCTGTTCCACTGAGTTCCTGTAGAAGTGTCAGGTGTTTGAGATGTTTTGGGGATGAGGAGAGAAGGTTTAGGAATGAGGGAGAAAGTGGAAATGGGAAGAAGAAGTGAACTTCAGCCTGGTCACTGAGCTAACGTTAGCTGTTTAATGCTGCTGATCTGGATGGAGTAAAGACACGAGTCTGATAAACACCTTTGTGTGAAACATCTACAGACCATTCAGTAGCTACTCTTATTATTTCTGTCAGCTTTTTAATGCAGCTACACTACACTTTCATCCTGCCGTGTCAGAGGCAGCTCCACCTTTAACTCCACCTTTAACTCCACCTTTAATTCCACCTTTAGCTCTACCTTTAAATCCACCTTTAGCTCCATCTTTGTATGTGCCTTTGAGCTCTCCATTAGGTCTACCTTTAACTTTAGCTGCATGGGTACTGTATGACTGTACAGACTGTGTGTGTGTGTGTGTGTACTGATTGTATGTATATATATATGGTGTCTGCTGAGCAGGTGATGATGCTGATGGATGAGGTGGTGAAGAGTTTAGAGTTCCTCAAATATGAGACATACAAACAGAAGAGCTCCATCCCCACTGAGCTGCTGACCAGCGTGTGCGGCCGTGTGAAATCGTGTCTGCAGAAGATTAACATCTGGTGCAGTGATAGGAGAGAGAAGCTAAACAAACTCAAGCAGCTCAGGGGTGGAGCAGGAGCCAAAACAGTGATGAATGATATGAAGAATCTTCTGGGTGTGTATGGACTGTGGTATGAAGAGAAGAAGAATAAGCTGGAGAAATACAGAGAGAAACTAAAGCTTACAGAAAGCTCGAAAGAAGATCCAGCAGCAACAGGGAATAGAGAAGGAGGAGAGCTCACACCACTGAACTTTGCTTAATCTACACAACATGATACAGAAGCATAGAGAGTGCAGAAAACATCACTCACATACACACACAATCCCGAGTGGTGCGACAGAAAAGCATCAGCAGGGGAAAGTGTGTGTGTGTGTGTGTTGTGTGTGTGTGTTATTTTCTTGTCTTGTAGTAAATGTGTAGAGACTAAAAGGTTCTTCTCTCTGTGCTGAAGCAGCGTTCTGTAGTCCACTACACAGGCTTTCCACACAAACCTTCTCCCAAAGCTCCATGATGTGTTAGTGCTGTGGTTCAGACGAGTGAGCAGCAGCGTGATGGAGTTTCTCTCATCACTCACAACCACGTCACCAGATTAATGAGGAAATACATCAACATCCTCACTGTATATAATATATATATATATTACTGTGCTGTGGTAATGTCCACGTGTGTGTGTGTGTGTGTGTGTGCGCTGAAACCTTTCAGTGCCAGAAAATTATTTTCCTGGTGTTTGAAGCTATCTCACACTCACACACACACACACACACACACACACTAACCAGGCGTGTGTGTGTAACAGTGTAGTCAGTGGTACAGTGCTGTAGCTGCACCATCGCTGTTACATTCTCTCTCATTATCTTACATTATAGAAACTAACCAGCTTTCATTAATCATTATAAACATTTACACATTTATAATCTCTGATCTTTGTTATTTTGTAGGATACTAACAGCTTTACTGTGCATGAAATAGCGTGTGTGTGTGTGTGTTGCAGCACTTCCTCTTCTGTGCAGCATGAACCTGAGCACAGTTGAGACTTGATGTTTGAGCAGTAATTAGAGAATTCCTCTTCTTATTATTATTGTTGTTGTGGCTTGTGTGTGAACGATATCCAACATCATTGTTTATTACTTCTGTAGTATTTGTTGTGTAACTGAAGGTCACGAGGGAGAAGTCAGAGCTCAGCCCCCACCCTCGGTTGGAGCAGAGTGGGGGTCATACTGCAGTAGTCAGGAGCATAAGGAGCGATTGTCCATGAGAACGTGGTGAAGAGCCACAGGGACAATAAACTAATCTGGTTTAGCATCATAGCAAGAAGCGCCGACTCCTCCGCTGTGGCCAATGAGAGACGAGTGTGTTGTTAGAAGGAAATCAGTCGTAATTACTTCTGGAGATGATCAGTGTTCTATAACTAAGTGCTGAATCCAGCGTGTGGAGACTTTGGAGATCTGAGCCGATCTCTTCCACGTCTGTGCTGTTACCTGTGATATGATCCTGAGTTTGTGTTACGATTTAAATTCGTCTGCCAGCTTTTTAAATAAAGTTTTTTTAACCTGCGCTTGTGTCTGTCCCTGACTTTATTCACATTCAGAGTCGACAAGTTCACAAACGACATCTATATTATATGATTTGATCAGAGTTTTAATATATTTAGATTTGTTAAAGGAATAAAATAAAGCCAGTGTTTGTGTTAATCCGATGTGCTCTCCTGTAAAGAAAAGCCCAAGGTTTAAGCTCATGGATCAGCTAAAATACTTGTTTTTAAAAACACTCGTTTATAAATAATGTGTAGGTACGAGAGTGAGGAATGTAAACACACCAATGAGCTCTGTGGCTTTCAATCAGGCACAAAATCTCATTACATTTCATTGTTTTTGTAAAATATTATCATGGTGCATTTAAACATTATCGTCTTGTGTTGTAAAATTCTTGCAAATTTCATATTCACGCCAAAATAATCCAAATGTTATTCCAAATAACAATAACAACAGTCCATAATAACACTAATCACTGCCAAAGCCAGTGGGATTTTCTGTTCTTCCGCACAACCACAAAAACAGGACTATGATCCGCGCTAGAAAGCGTCTCCAGATGCAGCTGAGGAGCTAAATCACAGGATCTCACCTTCCCCTTGTTTAACTCAGGCTTTAATTACTCTTATTCCAAACCACATAAACACGTGCACGTCACAGATAATTGGTCGTAACTTTAATTATAAAGTGCACAATCAGGGTTTATGGTAAAAAAAAAAAAAAAAAAAGTCTCTTTATAAATAATATCAGCTGGGTTTGAGATTATTAGAGTACTCAGAGCTTGTAACTGAAGAGAGCTTCATGCTTTTCCTGGATCTTTCCAAAGCTTTCGAGTGTTTAGAGCCTGAGTTTATAGCCCTTTATGTAGCGGGGAATTTCACTACAATCGTAGGGGTAAGATTATGATCCGCAGTGTATCCTGGACGACTAGGGAAATGACAGGATCTAGGTCTTCAACCCCTAGTACATTTAATTCCTGTACTTATTTATGTAAGTATGTTTTTATCTGCCTTTGTCTTGTGTAGCGGCGACTGATGAGGACTGAGGCTCTGGAGCTTAATAACGTACACAGCAGCTCCCAGAGTAAGACGTAACGTTACCCTTCTTCCCCTCCATCAGCCCACAGGACAGGAGGAACGCCCCTGCTCCAGGATAACACAAGTCTGGCTTTATTTTACAGTGTTTGGTAAACACAAAGAAAACACAAGAATAACAAAGAATAAAGAAACACAAATAAACTCTTCACTTGTGAATAGTCCAATGGAAATGTACAAAATTTTACTTCACTCACACTTGTGTTTAGAGTCTCTCTGTTTACTGCAGTAACCCCACAACAATCAGAGTCAAGGATCAGTTCCCTCAAACACTTCAGGTGTTCAGTTTAACCAACAGTGTGTAGTAAATTTGTACATCTCACTTCACAGGCTTTTTATAGGACAATCAGCAAACCTGAGTAAGAGTCATAACCCAGTATTAGTCTTTTACCTCAGTTCACTCACAGGAAACCTGTTAATATCAAGTCTTTTCCTTTAAAAAAACAAGAAAGATCAGGTCAGAGAAAATCAACAAAAATCACTGTCCATGCGAATGTTTCCAGTAAACTGGAAAATCTTTCAACACACAAAAAAAACACAGAGGCAGATTTGTTCAAAAGCAAACTCTGTTCTCATTTCACAGTCCATTCAAGTGTCCAATAATAATAATAATAATAATAATAATAATTCCAAAAGTCTCGAGACGAAACACTGTAGAACGTTCAAAATAATTCAACTGTGAACGAGAGAAAAGGAAATAATACTAGTTTCCAGAGCAATGGTCTAAAACTCAGCACAGGAAACTCAGCGTCTCGGAGCGAGCAGTAGCGCGTCACACGGCACGTCAAGAGCTTTCTCCCAGCGACAGCAGCACAAGTTCAGCAATCAGCTTCGTTTAAAGAATAAAAACACTGTCCGTGTGTTTCTTCCGGATGTCAACTGTAGCTGAACAAAAATGAATAAAGTTCACAGCACCTCAGCTCTCTCAGGTGGAGACAAACACCACCTCAGCAGACGCGGTGAGCGCCGCTCCTGCACACCACTCGGCTCCACAGCCAGCACACTCCCGTGATGAGACCCGCAGCAGCAGCAGCAGCAGCCCGGTCCGGTTCCGGTTCCTCCTCAGCTCACCTCCAGACCCTCAGCTCACCTCCAGACTCTCAGCTCACCTCCAGACCCTCAGCTCACCTCCAGACTCTCAGCTCACCTCCAGACCCTCAGCTCACCTCCAGACCCTCAGCTCACCTCCAGACCCTCAGCTCACCTCCAGACTCGCCAAATGCTGCTCAAGCAAAGAAAACACGAGAAGTGGACTTTATTCCTTTTACTCTTCGCCTCTCTGACGCTCTCCGTTCGTCACTCGCGCGCCTCAAGCTCGAATTTTTTCTATCTACTCTCGCTTTTCACTTCCGACATGCTCACGTCACTTCCGGTCTCAGTTCTTTTCCAAAAAAAACCCTTTAAAATAAAAGTCTTTGAACACCTCCACATTTAGCTACAGTTATCCCAGTTATGGTGAAATTATTGTGTGTTTTTATTTGTTTTGGAGAAACCAGTGAAACTTCCACCGGTCTGTTCTTTACATCCCCTCGATGCTGGAGAAGGGAAACTGCTTCCTCTCTCATCCTTCAGCCTGAAATAGAAAACAAATATCTGACCTCTTTTCCAAATAGAAATTATAAATATTTCATATAATATATCCTACTGGGAGAATTGTGTTACAAATATTACATGGAGTAATAGATTTAAAAGATTTAATCCTGAATGAAAAGAGGGAATTTAACTAGACATCACTGCAGGGACGTGATCCTGCTGAACTCCTGCACAGATTCAGGAAAGTCATGAACAGCAGCTGGAGCTGTGATGCTGATGGAGAAACTGCTCCACAAGTGTGTGTGTGTGTGTGTGTGTGTGTGTTTTAAACAGGAGATTAGAGATTATTTGCTGAGTGTCTAATGCTAAAGCTCATGAAGCTCTCACAGTTCTTTCTCTTTAAAGATTTCCTGTAGTTTTTATTGGTTTTAATTTATTTGTTTCACTTTTGTGTTGTTTCTTATTGTATTGTTTACCTTACGTGCAGCTTATTGTATAGATTTGGATGGAAATCTGTATAGTTTTGCAACAAAGAAACAAACAAACAAACAAACAAACAAACAACAACAAATAGACGTTGATGTCAGACTCTCAGTGGGGAAAAATCATCTCCTGCTTTATGGATATTAAATCAGTTAAATAAACAAGTTATTTGTTATAAATCAGTTCACAAAACATTCGCTCTGTTTTCTCCAACGATGTTTAATTCTTTTTAGTCTAATCCTGAGTCTGAGTGTGTGTGTGTGTGTGTGTCGGTATCCAGGCGGAGTGATGACGTCACCGGAGAAACGAAAGTGAAACGTCTGTGTGTCTGTGTGTGTGTGTGTGTGTGTGAGTGAGAGAGAGACACAGAGAGTAGTGAAGAGCTTGTGCTGGTGAGTTTATTACAGATATTACGGTCAGATATCACACACTACAGAGTGCCGTTTAAACACCTAAATGAGTTTAATGTGTTAATGCAGATGTCTGATGTTACTGAACTCTGATGTTAATGTCTTCTGTCGCGATGTTAAATGTTTTTCCTGCTGAAAAATCCAGCTCGGTCCGCGCGGGCGGTTCTGGGAAAGGGCGGGGCTGTAGTGGGGGGCGGGGCTGTTAAGGAATTCGGGGGCGGGGGGGGGGTGAAGGGGGAGGTGTTTGTGGCCCCCTGATTTACAGAGCGAGTCTAAAATAATTATTACTTACATAACCTGATTAGTGTTAGCAGTTATTCGGAGGGACCGGGTCAGCTGGAGCACTTCTGCTGTGCGGAAGAAGAAAGAACAAAATAAGAAAGCAAAGCCTAAATAAAATGGGGAAAATGTTTTAAACCGTTATCCCAGTGTTCGGCCTTACTCGTGTAATTCTGACAGTGTTGTGATGTTCCATGAATAATGTAACTCAGAATATCCCATTTACACAATCTTATATATCTGTGAAATTAATCCAGCGAGATCAGAAAACACATCGTGACGGTGACATGACACTCGTTTTTAACTCTATAGTTCTCTCTGTAATAAATTATAAACAGGACACAGTGTTCTTCTTCCAGAAGAAAGACGCAGATGCAGGAAGTCAGGGGGAGGAAGTGAGATGCAGGAAGTCAGGGGGAGGAAGTGAGATGGAGGAAGTCAGGGGGAGGAAGTGAGATGGAGGAAGTTCCTAATGCTCAGTTAAAATGCTTGCTTAACATAACACACAGACCTTTAATAATTACAGCTCAGGTTTATTCAGTGTCAGTATGTTTCCTGCAGTAATTGCATTATAATACTGTTAATAAAAGTTCGAGGTTTTCTAATGACACTGCTGGTGGCTTATTTTCTTTCAGACAGCTTGAGGATGAGGAGCTGTGATTTAGAAATGATTTCCGTCTTCCAGTTTCAGTAACTCAGCCACTCAAACTGGAGCTTTCAGCTCAGTCATCAGAAGAGCTAGTTCAGGATTTCACTCTGAAGCATTTCCTTTTCAGTGGTTTTTCATTCTTAAAATGTCATCGTTCAGGCCCTTTGAGCATTTTAAAATTGTAGAATGATTGTGCAGTAGTATGAACTTGGCAAAAAAACAATAAGGAACTAATGTCATGGAAATCATGAGTCATTATATTTATTAACTAATATAACAAATGAACAGAGACAGCTAAAGGGGGAATGTTTTAACCACTGAGTTTGGCAAATTTATGCTTGAAATTGTAGGTCAGAAATACAGTCCCCTCCAAAAGTATTGGAACATCAAGACCAGTTCTTTTTTTTTTTTGCTCTACACTGAAGACATTTGTGTTTGAGATGAAAACATGAATATGAGACGATAGATCAGAATTTCAGCTTCATTTCCTGATATTTACATCTAGACGTTTAAACAACTCAGAACATGGCACCTTTTGTGGCAGACCTCCCAGCTTTTAGGTGAGCAAAAGTATTGGAACAGAGAGTATTAAAGTAAATACCACTTAATATTTGGTTGCAATAACTTCATCAAGCTGGTGATCCACTGACACCAAACTGCTGCATTCTTCTGTTGTGTTGCTTTTCCAGACTTGTAGTGCAGCT
>CM075025.1:18811201-18828242 GCA_037576675.1 Pangasius sanitwongsei | reverse complement strand
CTCAAAGGAATGTTTCCAACATCTTGTGGAATCCATGCCATAAAGAATTGAGGCTGTTTTGAGAGCAAAGGGAGGCCCTACTCAGTATTAGTCTAGTGTTTCTAATAAAGTGCTCCAAGAGTTACAAGATTTAGGCAAATTTGCTGTTTTTTTTATTATTTTATTATTATTTCTGTCCTTAAACATTATATGTTAAGTCCCAGATCATAATTGTACAATTTAATCAATTTGTGAATTATATAATTTAGGTGATTGTCTTTTTGTCATTGCATGGGACCGTTATTTGGTGGAACTGTGCAGATTGCAGGAAAGGCTGAGAAGGAATGTGTGCTCTTTGGCTGTTCTCAGATTTGCCTTTTGTTTGTTTGAGATGTATGGTATTTTGCTTTGTCAATCTCTGATGCAATATTGAGCCATATACAGTCAAAGTATATGACTGTAGTCATTTCACATGTGGTTATTCAAACCTCACTTTTCTTCAGTTGGCACAGGATTTGTGACTTGCACTTTTTTGGCCACAGCAGGTGATATCAAGTTTAGCTGCGATACTGAATGAGACTGTTTATCCTCCAAGGTAGTTGGAAGTCAAGGCTCAGGAATTTCTGGAATGATACTTTTGACAATAAACCATCTGTCCTTTTTATCTAATGTTTTTCTCCTGTTCTGATGATGCTGCATAAGGATGAATTCTTCATGACATATTTATGGTAATCATCTAGGACAAGACACTAAGAGTGATTCATTTGTCCTGTTTCTATATTGGTTTTAAACAGCATATCATGAATATTGATTAGGGTATTAGGTAAATGAAAATATGCATTTATGCATATAAAATGTATAAATTGAATAATTTTGATAACATTATTAGGTTCTACCCCTCTCTGACTGATATTTAACCAGATTCAATGAAAACAAAGTCAAAGGCACTTTTTTGTGCAATTGTGCACCTAAATTATTGTTTGGTTGCTGTAAAAATGTTCATTTATTTCAAATGTTGGCATGCTGTATTTGTAGCCCCGATAAAAGTCTTGCACTTGAAAGAGTCCAATAGAACAGTCTAAACCTCACTGAGTCTCATCACGACTTTGACATTTATTTACATAACGTAATTTTCTGATTTATACCACACATGGCAAACATCAAGGCCCGCGAGCCAAATTCAGTGTGCAGCCTTTTTTCAGTTGGCCTGTGTGAACTACTTAAATAGTAGGCCTTCACGACTACTCAACATTTTCACACTATCCACAATTCTCAGCTGATTCATAGCATCGCCACTGCCATTGTACAGTGTGTGCGAATGGGATTGGGAGCCTTTTTTTTTTTTTTTTTTTTTTTTTTGCTTTTTACAATATCCAAAGGGTAGTTACTGTAAACCACTGTGTATACGAGCACTCCTGTTTCTACTGTGTCTGGCTTGACTGCAGTCTAAAAAGCTGGTTAACACCCGTGTGCTGCGCTTGATGTAAGTCACACTCGCAGCTATTGATTCAGAAGGACGTTGTGTGTTGTGCTGGCAGTGGTGTAATCAGAAGTTAATTTCGGAGGGCTGAGGAAATACATAAAATAAACACTCGTTTTCCTGATGTATACAAATAAATTAGTAAGTGTGATGCATTCATCTATTTCAGATGGATGTCAGACAGCAGTAGGAGTGCTACTAATAACCAAATACTTATTTAATCATTTATGGTACAATCTACCATCAAACAATCTTTAATATTTATTAATATTTCCATAATAATGTTTCCGTGAAATACTTTTTTTGACAGTTCCACTAAAAAAAAGATTAAACTAAAAAATTAAAAATATTCATATTAATAATGGAACAAAATGACACCTTATACAGTTGGGTCCATAAGTATTTGGACAGTGATGCAATTTTCATAATTTTGTCTCTGTACACCACCACAATAGATTTGAAAGGAAACACTCAAGGTGTGATTGAAGTGTAGACTTTCAGCTTTAATTCAAAGGGTTTAACAGAAATATTGCATTAACTATTTATGAATTACAGCCATTTTGTCCCTCCATTTTCACAGGCTCAAAAGTAATTGGACAAACTAACATATCTATAAATATAAGGATTATTTTTAATACTTGGATGCAAATCCTTTGCAGTCAGTGAGTGCCTGAAGTCTGGACCCCATGGACATCACCACATGCTGAGGTTCCTCCCTGGAGATGCTTTGCCAGGCCTTTACTGCAGCCGCCTTCAGTTGCTGCTTGTTTGTGGGTTTTTCTGCCTTCAGTCTTGTCTTCAGTAAGTGAAAAGTAGCTCAATTGGGTTGAGATCAGGCAACTGACTTGGATATTTAAGAACATTTCATTTCTTTGCCTTAAGAAGCTCTTGGGTTGGTTTCACGGTATGCTTTGGGTCAATATCCATTTGTACAGTGAAGCACCGTCCTATCAGTTTTACAGCATTTGACTGAATCTGAGCAGAAAGTAGCTCTATACACTTCAGAATTCATCCTGTTACTTCCATCAGCAGTCATCAATAAACACCAGTGACCCAGTTCCATTGGCAGCCATACATGCCCATGCCATAACACTGCCTCCACCATGTTTGACAGATGATGTGGTCTGCACATGAGCCCTTTCTTTCCTTCTCAATACTCTTCTCTTCCCATCATTCTGGAACAAGTTAATCTTGTGTCAGAACTGCTCAGGTTTTTTATTCATGAAGGCGTCTCTTGATTGTAGATTTTGACAATGATACGCCTACCTTCTCCAGAGTATTCTTGACTTGGCTAGATGTTGTGAAGGGGTTTTTCTTCACCAAGGAAAGAATTCTGCGATCATCCACTTCCAGGGTCTTCCAGGCCTTTTGGTGTTGCTGAGCTCATCAGTGTATTCCTTCTTTTTAAGAATGTACCAAATTGTTGATTTGGCCACACCTAATGTTTCTGCTGTCTCTCTGATAGGTCTGTTTTGTTTTTTCAGCCTAATGATTTGGACCGCATATTGAGAGTTCCCATGAACAGCTATCAAATGCAAATTCAACACTTGGAATCATCTCCAGACCTTTTTTCTGCTTGATTTGTCATGAACTAATGAGGAAACAGGCCACACCTGGCCATTAAACTGCTCATCAGTCAATTGTCCAATTACTTTTGAACCTGTGAAAATGGAGAGACTCTTTATTTTTTTTATATTCTTTAATTAATGCCAGTAATATAAAACAACTGGTTTTCACAGAATGTTCTCAATGGTGCTCTTAGTGCCTGACCTTGTGAACTAGCATGATGATGTGTTTTTGATAGAGACTCCTCTTGAAAATTTTTTTTAAAAATAAGCAATTTAAACTTGACAGTATATTCCATATATAAAAACGCAGTAATCCATGCAAATTATGATTTGAAGTCAAGGTTTACTACATTAGTTAGTTTTCTCATGCATATATTTACATGCATTCAGGAGCATGAGTAGGATACAAACATTTTTCAGAATTTACAGGATATACATGAATACCAATTTTTTTGTGTGGGTAAAGGCTTGTATGAATGATTTACACATAAATCCAGCTTGATAAATGAGACTCAGTGTTTTCCTTTCAGCTGAACTGATTTAGCCATATCCAACAATATATGTGCTGAGAATAGATTAAAGGGCTGCAACTAATGATTATTTTGATAATTTATGAATCATTTTTTATTAATTAATTAGTTGGAATTTTTTAAAAATATATTAATTATACCGGATGTTCGTTTAACACAAATTTTCTTTGCAGCATTTCAATTAACTGATACTAATACAGAACTGTTAACTTAATTGACTGTTATACAACAGTACTGACATTTATTCATCAACCTGCCACAGAATGAAAATATTATCGAGTGCTAATGTCAACCAGATGAGACTCCCAACGTAACGGAAGGAGACGGAATTCTGTACTTTTTTTTTTTTCCTGCTTCTGCACACTTGTTTTGGAGCTGTGTCTTATCTGCATTTTAAGCCCTGGTTTGTTCAATTCCAGCCAGACAAATTCAAAATAAGGACAAAATAAATATCTGCTGGCTGTCTTGCTAAATGAAAAAACAGTCCGGTGCTGGATTAATTTTGCTCGCCTTGTCTGCATGAGGTGAGTCATTTTTGGTGTGTGGAATTGACTCCAAAGCTTTAGGCTGTCTCTTAGCTTTCAATGCCAAGAGTAAGTGAACTGATTCTTTTTGGGATTGACTTCCATGTGAACCGAAAGTATGGAAACTTGACACACAAGATGCATTAAACTTTATATATTGTTCATGCAAAGAAAATGAGATGGTGTAGTGTTTATCAAACACTGCATAATGCACATCAACGTACATATGTCAAATGCTCACATGGCTGACACTCTTCATTCCTCTCAAAGTGTTTAGATGCATCTTCAGTGACGGACTCCAGAGTATTTAACAGCTTATTTAATCACTTTCTAATTATCACCGCCTTTAATTATTTGTATTACTTATGGCTTTGTTTTATGGCACTTTGTAGGCCTGTTTAATCTATTTGAATCAAAATTTTCATAATTTTTTCTCTTTTGGATGATAACCAATGATAACCGTTTTGACCAAAATAGCTAAAATATTTTAGTGGCATCCCTAATATAGTTAACTGATGTTAATTGTTAGCTAATGTTAGCTAAGTTGAACAAACCCTGATTTCACATTAATGAACTCAAAACATTCTCTTTTTTCCTTGTCAGAAAGTGAGGGTGTCACACACATCAAGTTGTGAGCATGTGAGTTGCTTGTTAGATGCGAGGGGTAGGGAATTCGAGGAAGTGTCTGTTAATATCAAAGTATCATGTAGGGACAATAAAATGTTATATGGTTATAATGCCTATTGTATGCTATAGTATAGAACACCTCTGTCAAGAATTTCTCTTAGGATTAACTCAGTGCAAATGTTTGAGCATTGTTTGTTTATAGGACTAGGCATGCGCAAATTGACAATGCATAGATATATTCAACACTTAGGTGAGTTATGGTGAGTTGATCCTTCAAAAGCCAAACATTTGAACGGGTCCAGGTGGTCATGTTTACTGCAATATTGGGATAGCGTGATAACCTGTAACTGTAAGGTAAGTTTAAACTGTAAGGTTTAGGCAGTTGTCATTGATTTTCAAAATGCACTAATCAGACATGCCTAATATGTGAATGTGTGTATTTGTGTACGTTTGAGTTAGCTTAACTGCGGTGGACTTAACAGCACTGTACAATGAGATGTCACCTCAGCTGCCATCATGAAGTCTGCCTCGCTCTGGCTTGCACTAAGATTAAAACTTACCCCCCACCTTCAGCTGGGTTTCAGGGCCTTAATCCAATTTAACAGGCCGTGGCATAATGATGGCATTTTAAAGACAAACCTTTCAGTTCTACTGCTCTTGTGTCATTGTTCATATGGACTAGATCATCATGTGTATGTACACACATGTGCTTGGCCTGGTTTACTGTGACATGGTGTTAATTGCTGAATCGTAACTTGGTGAACATCTTCCCTTTCTCACAGGCCTGACAGAAGCAGCAACACATTCTGATAATGTCTGGCCCAGTGACCAGCCGATCCCGTGTTTACCCAGACGTCAACACACAGAGACCTCGGGAGTACTGGGACTACGAGTCACATGTTGTGGAGTGGGGGTGAGCCTGCTGGTGCTTGTTTGTGGTTATAAAGATATTGTACAGTGGACTGAAACAGTTGCTTGGGCCTTCATTCCATCATTTTAGTGATCATGTTTTGAGCCCATTTAAGAAATCTGAACTATGCAGGACATGCTCAAATTACATTACAAATTACATTTTACTGCATTGTACGTAGGAGTTCAGTGTTCTTTTTCTCCCCAATAAAAATGTTAGATAGGCCAGATAGATAGATAGTAAGATAGATATTTTAAATGCTCCAGTATTAACTGACGTCCTGGTAAGTATATATTTAAAGGGATAGTTCACCCAAAAATGAAAATCCTGTCATCAGTTACTCATCCTCACGTTGTTCCAAACCCATAAGACTTTCGTTCATCTGCGGAGCACAAATGAAGATATTTTTAATGAAACCTGGGAGATTTTTGTTCCTCCATTGACAGTCCATGTAACCAAAACGTTCAAACTTTCACACTCCAAAAAGCTCCAAACTTCATAAAGGCATCATAAAAGTGAAGTGATACGAATGCTTTGTGTGCACAAAAAAACTAAAATTAAATCTTTATTCACAAAATATCCACTTTGGCATAGATCTCCGACGTGTGTTCACGAGAGAACCACGACGCATGCACGTTGTGTTGATGTGAGAGTGGATGTTCTTGCGATACACCCGGACCCAGAAGCGGCAGAGGAAGCGGGACGCTGTACGCAAGCTTTGTTCATTACATTCTATGTTGATTTGCTTTAGGTCTTGGTTTATTTTTCAAATTGGTGCTAAAGTATGCATTTTCTGAATGCCGGAACCGTGAGAAACTTCCTCTGCTGTAAACAGTGCAGCACATGTGTCGTGGTTCTCTCATGAAGGCACGTCAGAGATCTGTGTGGAAGTGAAGATATTTTGTGAATAAAGACTTCATTTTAGTTTTTTTGCGCACACAAAGCATTCGTATCACTTCATAAAATTGGGATTAAACCACTGGAGTCACATGGATACTTTTATGATGTACAATAACCCTGTGGTTACTGTACTGTGTATTATTATTATTATTATTATTATTATTATTTTTATGTTATTGTTATTTTTGTTATATTTTCATTTTACATTATGTTTTTAGTTGCAGTAAAACCGTTACAGCATTTTTTTAAACACGGCTTCTTGTATTGATTTTTTTATAGGAACCAAGATGACTACCAGCTTGTTCGTAAATTGGGGCGTGGCAAATACAGTGAAGTTTTTGAAGCTATCAATATCACAAACAATGAGAAAGTAGTTGTTAAAATACTCAAAGTAAGTACATTAGACTGCCTGTTTGTTTGTCTGGGCACCTGTTTTATTATGCATGATGTGTTATAATGATTAATGAATAGATTTATTAAATAACTGGATTGAATATTATTGATGGGTGAGTGGGAATTGATAGAATGGATAGATTTATGGAATGAATGGATGTTTGTAGGGATGGGTGGATCCTTGAGCATCACAGACACATAATGGTGCACTGCTATGCCAAAGGAAGTCTTTGAGAACTGCAGTTTGATTTCATTTCAGTTTATTGGAGCACAATATACCTGAAGAGACTAGACCTCTTACATTACATGCCATCCCAGCTCTCATTTTCCAGATCACTGAGGAGCATCTTTGCCAAATAACCTTGTTTGTATTGTGGGCTTTAACTTTATATATTAAAAAAAAGCAGAAGATTTGTAACTCAATCCTGTTGGCAAAAACCCACATTAAGAGAGAGAGACCTTCTTTAAGAGAGAATTCCTCTTTCTTCTTGCAGCTGAACATGGCTCCAGATTCATTCGATAACATTTTGTGAGATGAGAGGTTTCTTTCATGCTATGTGATAAATGCCTGTGGAGATTAGCCTCATCTCTCTTAATGTAGCCAGGATTTTATTTTGAGCTTCCCTTTATTGGAGACAGGATGGGACGAGTGCAACACAATCAGTGCCTGGAACTGAAAATGTTTTTGGACTCAGTTTTTGTCTCTCTTTTTTCTTTCCGTCTACAGCCAGTAAAGAAGAAGAAAATAAAACGAGAAATAAAGATCTTAGAGAATCTGCGAGGTGGCCCAAACATCATCACACTTTTAGACATTGTCAAAGATCCAGTGGTTAGTATCATAGTAAATAAGGGATAAATTCACATGTTTACAATATATTTTGAATCCATTTATTTCTGTAAAGCTGCTTTGTGACAGTGTCCATTGTTAAAAGCGCTATACAAATTGAATTGAATTGAATAGTACATCAAGAATAAGATGCGGTTAAAGGGTTGTATTAATGAACTAATGAATCTGGAAAATAGATGTGTTGGGATTTCAGTGTTTTTGTAAGAATAATTGTTTATTAAAAGTTTCTCTCTCTGAACCCCCCCCCCAGTCTCGAACACCCGCTCTGGTTTTTGAACATGTTAACAACACAGACTTTAAGGTGAAACTCTTGTTCCCTCTTATAAAACCTAGTCATAAGTGGCATGTTTTGAAAGTAAAGAGAATCCAGCTTTTTCCTTATTTTTTACAGCAATTGTATCAAACACTATCAGACTACGACATCCGATTCTACATGTATGAGATCTTAAGGGTAAGTTGTAATTCCTTAGTACACATTAAATATTAAGTATGCACTTAACTAGCAAACTAGCTTTTCACACATTATTAGGCTTAGTCAGTTAGTTTTCTGGCAATCTAAACATGGGACTGAGCAATGATTTGTGCTCTTGGTGCTCTTACTTTGGAATTACTTAAGTAACAAACCATTTGAGTCTGCCTAATACTATGGTTTGAGTGCAAGACTCCATAGAATGGTTTTGAATTAGAAAATTACTTTTGTTATGTGTGTAATTGGCCTCAGTGGTTTGAGTGTTGCAGAGCTGGAGTTTGGCTCCTTGTCAGAAGTTTGAAGCTGCATCTCACTCACACAGTGAGACTCATTTTGCTGAGTCTTGAGCCTGGAAGATAAATGAGTGTGAGGGGCATTTGGTCACATTAAGGACACTTTCTATATTTCTATGGGTTCCTCCTCTGTAAAATATTTTGGACTCTTATTCCACCATTTATTCATTGAGTAGTATCTTATCCATTGAATAGCTGAAAAAATTCCTATCTTTTTAGGCCTTGGACTACTGCCACAGTATGGGAATCATGCACAGAGACGTCAAACCTCACAACGTCATGATTGATCATGAGCACAGAAAGGTATTGACCTTCCCACCTCTGATCATTTCTTTACATCAGTGAACTCATTTGTTACATCAGTGTGGTTGACACACCCTGTGGTTGTCACATCAGTGATGATAACTGCAATGCAAAGGGATCAATAAGGTCATTGAAGAGACAAGATATGATATGTCATTGATTCCCAGGTCCTTCCTGCCATGTTTCTGAAAGACCCAGACCCAGTGTTGTTTGTTTTCTCAGCTTCGTCTGATAGACTGGGGCCTGGCTGAGTTTTACCACCCAAGTCAGGAGTACAATGTCAGAGTGGCCTCCCGATACTTTAAGGGACCTGAACTGCTTGTTGACTACCAGGTTAGTGTGTGTTAGGGCTGTCAAATTCCTTTAAAAATTGCATTTTACAAAAGGTGAATTTGTCATTTTATTATGCAAAAAGTGGAAGTTGTTAACGTTAATGTTTTTAAGTACTATTTACCCACATTTATGTGTACTTTCCTGGTGTGTAGTGTTATTGTATGATGCATAACATCCTCTGTTTTGTGCTCATCTTCATGCAGGAATATACAATGGGTTCAGAAAGTATTCAGACCACTTCACAGGGTTACTTTGTGGGTTAAAATTGCTCTGTGGTGGTACCTTCCCAAACCATACACTTTTTGTATCGACATGAATATTAACTACCTTTAAACAACACACCCAAAATTACTTACAAGGTCATAGAAGAGGCTTGCAACATTAACATTTATGAACATTAACATCATGCTAAAATCCAGGGATACGTTGTCACCTGCATTGAGTCAAAGCCACTAGAACGATGTTGCTGTCAGTAAAGCCAAGAGGTAGATTGTTAATAAAAAGGTTGTTAATAAGAAGATAAAGTGATAACACCAACAGCAGTAAAATCTAGATTATTATTTTTTGAAAGCACCCCATGCTCTTATCTGTCACCTAGATATTGGCTGTCTCTGTTCCTCCTCTGGCAACACTTCATTTTCTACACTTCGATCCTGACTGTGATTGATAATTAAATGATTACCTATATTTTAACTAAAGTCAGTTTCATTGTTTTATGTTTAAAAGTTGCATCATTACATCATCAGGTTTAAGATCACCTGTAATCCTTCTCACTGCTTTCAATACTGGGAAAGAGCCAATGATTTTCTTGCTCATAGTCTGTCGGAGATGAAAAATGCCATAGTTTGATCAAACAATTGTTTTCGCTCATATTTGCAATGATTTTGTGTAGGGCTGCAACTAATAGTGTATAGTGCATTGTGAAAGGTTACAAACTTACAAAGGTTACAATGTAAGGTTACAATCTTCTTCATGGCATTTAATATAAAATGCTTTCACTTGATGATTACGCCACCATTAGTGTTCCATTTGAGACGATGCTGCCCTTCTAAAATTCATACACTGGACGGTAGAGTACATAGTGTAAGCGTATAGCGCATAGTGTAAGCATCTAGTGTATAGGGCCTACACACTATGCGCTACACACTTACACTATGCCCTATACACTATGCTCTACACACTAGACGCTTACACTATTGTAAGCATCTAGTGTGTAGGGCATAGTGTAAGTGTGCAGCACATAGTGTAAGTGTGCAGCACATAGTGTAAGTGTGTAGCACATAGTGTAAGTGTGTAGCGCGTAGTGTGTAGCACATAGTGTAAGTGTGTAGCGCGTAGTGTATAGTGTAAGCACACAGTGTATAGTGTAAGCGCATAGTGTGTGGAGTGTAGTGCATAGTGTATGGAGTGTAGTGTATAATGTATAGTGTATGGAGTATGGTGCATAGTGTAAGTGTATATCGCGTAGTGCAAGTGTATAGCGTATAGTGCATAGTGTAAGTGTATGGAGTATAGCGCATGGAGTATGGAGCATAGTGTGTGGAGTATAGTGCATAGTGTATGGAGTATGGTGCATAGTGTAAGTGTATAGCGCGTAGTGTAAGTGTATAGCGCGTAGTGTAAGTGCATAGTGTATGGAGTATGGTGCATAGTGTAAGTGTATAGTGCATAGTGTATGGTGCATAGTGTGTGGAGTGTGGAGTATAGTGTATGGAGCATAGTGTGTGGAGTATAGCGCGTAGTGTAAGTGTATAGCTCGTAGTGTATAGCGCATAGTGTAAGTGTATAGTGCATAGTGTATGGAGTATGGTGCATAGTGTAAGTGTATAGTGCATAGTGTATGGTGCATAGTGTAAGTGTATAGTGTGTGGAGTGTGGAGTATAGTGTATGGAGCATAGTGTGTGGAGTATAGCGCGTAGTGTAAGTGTATAGCTCGTAGTGTATAGCGCATAGTGTAAGTGTATAGTGCATAGTGTATGGAGTATGGTGCATAGTGTAAGTGTATAGCGTATAGTGTATGGAGTATGGTGCATAGTGTAAGTGTATAGTGTATGGAGCATAGTGTGTGGAGTATAGTGCATAGTGTAAGTGTATAGCACGTAGTGTAAGTGTATAGCGCATAGTGTAAGTGCATAGTGTATGGAGTATGGTGCATAGTGTAAGTGCATAGAGTATGGAGTATAGTGTATGGAGCATAGTGTGTGGAGAATAGCGCATAGTGTAAGTGTATAGCGCATAGTGTAAGTGTATAGCGCATAGTGTAAGTGTATGGAGTATGGAGCATGGTGTGTGGAGTATGGTGCATAGTGTAAGTGTATAGCTCGTAGTGTATAGTGCGTAGTGTAAGTGTATAGCTCGTAGTGTATAGTGCGTAGTGTAAGTGTATAGCTCGTAGTGTATAGTGCATAGCGTATGGAGTATGGTGCATAGTGTAAGTGTATAGTGTATGGAGTATGGTGCATAATGTATGGAGTATGGTGCATAGTGTAAGTGTATAGCTTGTGTATAGCGCGTAGTGTAAGTGTATAGCGTATAGTGTATGGAGTATGGAGCATAGTGTGTGGAGTATGGTACATAGTGTGTGGAGTATGGTACATAGTGTGTGGAGTATGGTACATAGTGTAAGTGTATAGCGCGTAGTGTACAGCGCAGTGTAAGTGTATAGCTCGTAGTGTATAGTGCATAGCGTATGGAGTATGGTGCATAGTGTATGGAGTATGGAGCATAGTGTAAGTGTATAGTGTATGGAGTATGGAGCATAGTGTAAGTGTATAGTGTATGGAGTATGGAGCATAGTGTAAGTGTATGGAGTATGGAGCATAGTGTAAGTGTATAGTGTATGGAGTATGGAGCATAGTGTAAGTGTATAGTGTATGGAGTATGGAGCATAGTGTATGGAGTATGGTGCATAGTGTAAGTGTATAGCGTGTAGTGTAAGTGTGTAGCGCGTAGTGTAAGTGTATAGTCCGTAGTGTAAGTGCGTAGCTCGTAGTGTATAGCGCGTAGTGTAAGTGTATAGCGTGTAGTGTAAGTGTGTAGCGCGTAGTGTAAGTGTATAGTCCGTAGTGTAAGTGTGTAGCTCGTAGTGTATAGCGCGTAGTGTAAGTGCATAGCGCATAGTGTGTAGCGTGTAGTGTAAGTGCATAGCGCATAGTGTAAGTGTATATGGTACACTATATGGCCAAAAGTTTGTGGACACCTGACCATCACTCCCATATCTGGGTCTTCTGTCTTCTCCACAAAGTTGGAAGCACACGATTACATAGAATGTCTCTGTATGCTGACAACTTTGGTCTGTACTCTCTGCTATTTTTCCGCTGCGTCTTTTTTGCAACAGAAGTAGCGCAGTGAGTAAACGTGCCCCGTGCTGAGCGCAGACCAATAATCGATAATGAGATTAGTTGACAGCGATTTTCATAATCGATTATTATCGATTTTATCGATTAGTTGTTGTTAGTAATTCTTATCAAGCAAACTTTTCGAGATTTTCAGTCTTGTATGTAGAGAGGGAGCTTTTCAGTTGTGACACACTGTATTACTTTACAAAGCAAAAACAAGTCTTTAGAAATTTTTGCATATTTATTCCATATCAAAAATTGAAATGTTTCATTTATATAAGTATACAGACCTTATATTCAGTACTTTGTAGGAGCACCTTTGGCAGCAATTACATCTTCGCATCTTTACACACCAAATATGAACAGTTATGCACTCATCAGCTATTGTTATCTCTTCAGCTGAATGAACTTCACAACTGGGTAATGATACAAATTCCACAACTCTGATAAACCAGATGACTATTACAATAAATAATCATGAATAATTATTCACCAGCTTCCCACCAAATTAGAACACAAATAAATGCCTTACGTATTCAGCAGCAAGAAAAAAAAGCTAATTTTCCATCAATCTTATTAACTATACTGACTGTCTCATACTCTCACTTTTACTCTATTTCTCACTTGACTCTCTGCCTGTGATAATGGAGATGGACTTCTTTTGTATTTCAGATTGAGACATTTGATGTATCTGAGCTGGCATATGACATGCATACAAAGTTCAGCTCAGCAACATCATATTAAAGAGTATTTTATTTTTAACTGAATCAATCTTGTTTTTTTATTTTTTATTTATTGATTTTTTTTTTATTTGTAGCTTTAATGATAGATGTGTATATCAACAAAAAAAAAACATTTTCTGGCAGATCAAAATGAATATTTACTCTGTTCTTGTAATTGTCAGATGTATGACTACAGTTTAGACATGTGGAGTTTAGGCTGCATGTTGGCCAGTATGATTTTCAGGAAAGAACCATTCTTCCATGGACATGACAACTACGATCAGGTGAGTGGCATACATGTAGTGGCATAGCGATGTACTTGTTTTTGAGTTTATTTATGTTACACACTTAAGCATCAGGGTTTTTTTTTTTTGGGATTACACTCTAGAGTACTGGCAAAAATGATCTATAGATTATACACTCACTGTCCACTTTATTAGGGATACCTGTATACAGTACCTGCACATTCATGCATTCTAATCATCTAATCAAGAGCTTCAGTTAATATTCACATCAAACATCAGAATGTGGAAAAAATATGATTTCTATGACTTTGACTGTAACATGGTTATTAGTACCAGATGGGCTGGTTTGAGTATTTCAGAAACTGCTGATCTTTTGGGATTTTTACACACAACAGTCTCTAGATTTTACACAGAAAGGTGTGAAAAACAAAAAACATACTGTGAGTGTAGGGTCTGTAGGTTGAAACAACTTGTTGACAAGAGAGATCAGATAAATGACCAGACTGGTCTGAGCTGACAGGAAGCATCAAAGTTGGATGTTTTGTTCATTCTGTAGGGCTGCAATGGCATGAGACTTTCACAGTACAGTAACTGTCTCAGAAAATATCATTGTTTTACAGTATATGGTATTCCACAATTATTATTATTATTATTATTATTATTATTATTATTATTATTGTTGTTGTTCTCAGTTGAACAGCACTTTATTATTGAAAGGTATGTGTAAAAAGTCTTCCTTTTGAAAATAAATAAATAAAATAAATAAGAAATCTTTTCATTGGTGAAATAGAACAAAAAGACAATACTGAGTCTGCAATGTAAGTCACTTAATATTAACTTATTTTTACGTTAGCACAGCATGTTAAATTAACTACTAAATAAAAAATTGCATCAGCTGTGTGAGCTTTTAAAATAATGTCCTATGATTATTAACCATAGGTGTGTGACAGCACAGCCAGACTGCTCCTGCCTATACCTTTGACTCACACACACACACACACACACACCCAGACGGAGGACTGTGTGTGTGTGTGTGTGTGTGTGTGTGTGTGTGTGTGTGTGTATGTGTGTGTGTGTGTAAGTCAGAGGTTACCGAACAGACAGACAATGCAGATGCAGCCGAGAGCCGGGATATAGAAAATGATTTTGGTGGATTTTATGATTGACGTTTAAACATTCACACATTTTTCTTTAGGGATTAAAGTTATAAACGGGACATATACCGTTATCTGCACAGAGGGATGGTGTTCGAATATGGGCGAACATGTTTGATGTGTTTCCTCTATTGGCAGCCATTTTGTGTCCACCTTTTTTACAAATTGGATATCAGTCCTTGAGGACAACCCCCCTTTTGTTTTTGGGAGTATCAAAGCAATCCCATGCTGCTGATTTTAATTTCTATTTCTGTGGGGGATGGAGATTGGTGATATCAGCCTTGCTTCTCTCTGATATGTTCTCTGCTGTATGTGTGTGTGTGTGGAGCAAGTTGACAGTCTGACAGGCAGTCGAAAAGTAAAGGAGATGCATGAGCAGGTGAGATTCTCCTTCCAGGTTGCATTTTTTTTTCTTAATACCATAGATAAGCAAATGTACATGCTATGATAACCATTAATCTTCATACCACGGTATACCATGAAACCGATATACGACTGCAGCCCAAGATTCTGAGATGCTTTTCTGCTCACCACAGTAATAAAGAGTGCTTATTTGAGTTACTATAGACTTCCTGTCAGCTTGAACCAGTCTGGCCATTTTCCTCTGACCTGTCTTATCAACAAGGCGTTTCCACCCACAGAACTCACTCAATGTTTTTTGTTTTACGCACCTTTCTGTGTGAACGCTAGAGTGTGTCGTGTGTGAATCTACCATGTTATGGTCAAAGTAGATGTAACTGTAGCTCATGACCCATATCCGCATGATTTTTTTGCATTGCACTGCTGCCATAATTGGCTGATTAGACAAATGCATTCATGTGTATGTGTACAGGTGTTCCTAATAAAGTGAACAGTGATTGTATGTTTATAGCCTCTGATAAATCTAAAACACTGCTGTCTCACTGAAAATGGGTGAGACTACCAACCTTGTTAATGGTGCAGAAAATTGTGATGGAAACATCGTTTTAAGCTGCTAATTTTATTTATTATTATGTTCATTCTTATTCTCATTTTTATTCATAGTAGTAAGTCATAGTAATATTGTCTGAAATAACGTGATGCATAGAAGGGACAATGCAGCCCAGAACCACCAGATTTGCTTTAATCAACATACAGTGCTTTATATTCTCCACCATACTTCATCACTGACAGTCCAGACTCATTGTTTTGGCTATTATTGTTCCTTGATTATTTAATTTACTGGGCTTATTTTTAACTTAACTTAATAAAAACACAGCCAGCCAGCAAGCCACAATTTTCACATTTTAAAGTCATCTTATTGGCTTCTGGCAACAGACTGAGAAAAGGGAAAAACATGTCATTTCCTGATATACTTGAGAAATAGCTCATTTTTGCATGGATCTGTTAATTAGCCTAGAGAAAAATGTTCTTATTGTTGACTGGTTTTCATTGCGTCAGTGCGTTATGTGCTAATTTCACTCTAGTGCTTAAATGAGTGCTGTCTTTACAGCTTGTACGGATTGCCAAAGTTCTGGGCACAGAAGACCTATATGACTATATTGACAAATACAACATAGAACTTGATCCACGGTTCAATGACATCTTGGGCAGGTAAGACTTTGCTTGGTTTATACTGTATATCTTAATAAATATTTTTTTCATAGCTCCTTCATGTATTGTGCCATGTACAAGGCAATAAGATCCTCATTTTTTTTTTGTTTGTTTTGTTTTTTTTAACTTCTTTACCTACTCTATACTCCCTTTCCTCCAGACATTCCAGGAAGAGGTGGGAGAGGTTTGTGCACAGTGAGAACCAGCACCTGGTCAGTACTGAAGCCCTGGACTTTCTGGACAAGCTTCTGCGCTATGACCATCAAGCTCGCCTTACAGCCCGAGAGGCCATGGAGCACCCATACTTCTGTGAGTCTGGATAAGAACATGGAGGGAAAAAAAAAAAAACTAAACTCGGAACATCAACTCTACTCTCTTAACTAATTGTTAACTAATTGTGTGGTCATTTTCAGCAGTGCTATCTGTTCAGTCCCGAGTGGTATGCACCCAGCCTCAACATTTTATGCTCAGCAACCAGATCTGCTTTGTATTTTAGCCAGTGTTGCACAGTGTTGAAACCAGTGTTTTTCCCCTAGCACAACAATGTGCGGAGCCTGTAGATGTACCAGGATTGAAATGATTAGAAATAAAAATTATCTTGAACTACAATAAACACATGACCAGCTCTCTACTGCAAAATGTTTGAGTCTGTATCAGACTTTTTGTGCCTCCACCACTAGGTTTATTGATAGTAAAAATAGTAGAACATAAAAAATAATGGGTGCCGTATACTGGATCCCTTATTTTTTTAAACATTTGTAGTCTGTGGAAAAAATACAGTCCAGAGTAATGGAGAGTGTGGGAAAGAGGTAAAGAAGCGAGTGCAGGCAGGTTGGAATGGGTGGAGAAAGGT
>CM075025.1:18784537-18794782 GCA_037576675.1 Pangasius sanitwongsei | reverse complement strand
AATCATTGCCAAAAATTCTCATTGCTCCAGAACACTATTCTCAACTATTGATTCTGTGTTAAATCCCCCAGTGCAGAGCTTTCTCCTTTATTATGCGAAAATTTCCTTAAGTATTTTGTAGATAAAGTAAATAGTGTTAAGGCTCAGTTAGCTATTACGGTAAGCCCTGTATTAGATCCCGTTTTATCCAATATTCAGTGGAGTGAATTTGAATTAGTCTCTGTACAGACATGCAGAGAAATCACCTTAAATTTAAAATCCACTTTTTCTCCTTACGATTTCATGCTGTCACGACTTGTTAAACAAACTTTTGAGACTATTGGTTCAGATTTAGTGACTATTATAAACAGTTGTCTTTTAACAGGGGTTGTACCAGATTGTTTTAAATTAGCATCTAAATATAGCACCTATCCGCAAAAAGCCTTCACTTGATCCTGCAGTTCACTCAAATTTTAGACCAATTTCCAATCTCCCGTTTCTATTGACAAATTTAGCAAAAAAATAGTATTTTTGCAGTTGCAAAACCATTTGAGTATTGGTGGTATTTCTGATGTTTTTCAATCTGGTTTTAAAAGTTTGCACAGTACAGAGTCTGCCCTTCTGAAGGTTTTTAATGATATATTAATTACTACTGATGTGGGCAATATTATGGCTTTGGTGCTTTTAGACCTTAGCTCAGCATTTGATTTTGTTGACCACGGTATCCTGTTGTCTAGGTTGGAGCATTGCATTGGTATTAGGGGCACTGTACTTAACTGGTTTCGATCTTTTCTGTCCAACAGAAGATTTTCAGTCAGTATTGGCAAGTACTCCTCTTCTGTAGCGCAGTCTACATGTGGTGTTCCTCAAGGATCAATCTTGGCACCGATATTGTTTTCACTGTATATGTTACCCATGGGATCTATATTTAGGAGATTTGGTGTATCATATCATTGCTACGCTGATGATACTCAGCTCTACATACCACTTAAACGTGATGATAATTCTGCTGTAAATAAATTAACTGCCTGTCTCCTTGAATTGAAAACGTGGCTTGCAAATAACTTTCTACATCTAAATAATGATAAAACACAAGTCGTTTTGTTCGGATCAAATGGCAAAACTGATGTGAGCACAATCGATTTGGGCTCTCTTACCCCATATCAAGTCCACGATGCTAAAAATCTGGGTTTTATATTTGACTGCGAACTAAAGCTAGATAAACAAATTAATGCCACTGTGAGCTCCGGCTTCTACCATCTTCATAGATTAGCGAAGGTTAAACCCTTCCTGAGCAGGAAGAGTTTTGAGACTGTAATACATGCTTTCATCTCTTCGCGACTCGATTATTGTAACTCGCTTTACTATGGATTGCCGGTCTCATCTATACAACGACTTCAGTTGGTTCAAAATGCGACTGCCCGTTTGCTCACGGGCAGTTGCAAATGGGCACATATTACACCTATCTTACGCTCACTGCACTGGTTACCGTTGCAGTACCTTATTGAGTTTAAAATTTTGCTTTTTGTGTACAAGGCTGTAAATTGTCTTGCCCCTCAATATCTTTCTTGCTTACTGTCCACAATACTGTCAGATCACTCAGATCTCATACTACACATATGTTGTGGATTCCCAGAACAAGACTTAAATATAGGGGAGATAGAGCTTTCTCTGTTGCCGGTCCCAAACTATGGAACACTTTACCTCTGTCTATCAGAACTGCTTCTACAGTGTCTGAATTTAAATGTCTGTTAAAAACTCATCTTTTCGCCTGTGCCTTTAATGATAGGTGATTGGGTTGTTTTAAGGTTATATGGATTTTACTGTTGTATACAAGCCTATGCAATACTAATGCAGCGATTAGGTCTGTGCATTTTTTAAATGCTGTAATTAGGTTTATGATTTATGTACAGCACTTTGGTCAATGAAAGTTGTTTTAAATGTGCTTTATAAATAAATTGAAAATTGAAAAATTGAAACATAAAATATCACCCAGGAAATAGTAACACGGTATCCAACTCTTAAAGTCCCGTCAATTGTGAGTAGAATTGTGTTCCAAATTATGACTTCAAAGCAAATGAATATTTACAGAAATTATGTATCATTTAATACTGTTGTATTGGATGTCAATAGCTTGTATTGGAGGTCCAAAGCATACTTGACACAGACATTGACAAGAACATTCTAAAAAAAATCTGGGCCTGGTGCCACAGAAAGTGATTAACGAGTGCCACAGAAGAGAGGTTGGGGTAGATATCTGTACTGAGTTGGATGAAGCAAAATAAACCAATGCTGATTTGGCACACAAAAGTAATAAATCCCTGGTTGGACAGTAAAGCTACAAATCGCAATTAACAATAACGTATTATGCCATGTGCAATTCACAATTTGATATTAAAGGTATCTCAGTGGCTGCTGCTGCTGTGCTGCTTCCACTTCTGTTCAAGGAGAGTCCGAGGTCTCTTTATGTCATCTATGAGGTAAGTGTACTTGGGTAAATTCATCCATTTAACATTTACAGCTATAATATTCCATTTTCAACCACTTCTCAAGGATATGATTTCTTTTAAACATTTGTTTATGCGGTTATTCTGTGGAACTGTTTCATTGTGTGCAGGTTCCACTGTAACAGCAGCAAGAAGGATTAAAGGGATGGTTCAAACAAAAATAAACATTTTGTCATCATTTACTCACCCTCATATTGTTCCAAACCTGTGTGACTTTCTTTTTTATGTGGAGCACAATAGAAGATATTTTGATGAATGTCAATGAAAATGAGTGGGGGGAAAGTCAGTGTTGTTTTGGACCCCAATGATTTTCACTGTATAGACAAAAACATTCTTCAAAATATCCTATTTTGTGTTCCACAGAAAAAAGAAAATAAATGGTAGAATTTTCATTTTGGGGTGAACTGGCCCTTAATGTGGTCATATACATTTTTTTGGAATTTGTTAAATTTATAATTCAATTTTTTTCACTGAGGTCCACTTATAATGTCAAGGGTCAAGGATTCTTTCAACCAAAACACTCATAATTTAGTTTTTCATGGCCATTTTCCACCCTACCTCATATCTTTTTTGGGGGCCGTCTACGACTCTAGGCTTGCTAATATACTAGTTTGCACTGCCCCAACTTTCAATAACAGCCTCTTTTCAAAGCCTGTATTACATTGTGACAGGTTCACAAAACAATCATTTAAATGTGGTGCATAGACTTTTAAGGTCAGACTGATGCGATCAAGGACCTTGGTAAAAAAACAAATTCGGGCACTTTTTTCTAATGCTGAAAGTCAAAACAGCCCACCGTTTGGCAAACTTTCCCCAGATATTATTCTTATCGATAGTTAAATGCGAGCTGGAATAATATTTTCTTCTGGTATTTAGGAATAAGTATGCCATATTTCCTCCATTTTACTTAATCATTACAGGGTGGCCCAGGTCGCTAGACATCAAATAGGAACTGTTGATGTGGACAGTTATGTGTAAAACAGTGATATTCACCCCATGATGTCAAAAAAAGGTATAAAAAAAAAAAGATTTGACCCATTTTTACAGCTTAGTTTAGAAAAAATAATCATAAATTTCACTTTAACCACTAAATATTGTTATACCTAGTATTGCATTATCCTCTCCCTGTTTAGGAACCAAGTACACCCAACCCTATATGAGCCACCAATATGAAGTCCAAGGAGATAAATTAAGTGAAGTGAAGTGAAGATAAATGCCATATTTTTGTGGAGCCTCTTAAAATAAAGCTGAAAGTCTACACTTTGATCACATCTTGATTGTTTTATTTCAAATCCATTGTGGTGGTGTATAAAGGCAAAATCACAAAATCACATTGTCCAAATACTTCCAGACCTGACTGTATAGGTATATAAATGCATGATGTGGAATGGTTTGTTATCTTGTTTTTATCTTGTTATTCTTGTTTTATATTATTTTCTAAATACAATAAATATTCAGTTACATTCTGTTAAATGTTGAATGAAACTGATTGTTGTTTTTTTCATGAAAGACAATATTCCTTTGTTTTAAGTAAGTCTATTTGTTCAGTGGTGTCTTGTGCACAAATTTTATATTTATGTATTAAACATTTGATGGACAATCATGGTGTTATGTCCATGTTGTGAGATTGTGTGTGGGATTAAGATAGTAATGTATATTATTATTGTTAGTATTATTATTATTAATAATAAGTATTGCTGCAAGCAGCGATGACAGGCCCAAGCACTACGGTGCCATCGCCACCCAGTGAAAACAATGCACAGTGAAGTGAGTGCTGGAGAGTAACTTGTTTTGCGCTGATGTGTTAGGTTAAGCCCAGGTCTAAGCCTTTATAACAGCTTCCATGTCCAAACATGCAGCTAATATTTGGTGAGATAATACATGAAGAAGATAAGAGATATATGTTGTTATCTTTACTAGCCATTCATTAATGGTAGTGAAGTTACAGTATGTGTAGTGGGCACAAGCATTTAAGGGGGTGCAACATACCCCCATGACCAAACATACAACAGCAATTTTGATCCAAATCAGACCATGCACTTAGAAGATATGAGACTCTTCCTGTTTCCCTTTTTTGTCATTATTTCAATTCCTCACCATGGCTACACCATTCGAGATATCAAAAATTCCATTCGCAATGTAGCATCTTCAATGTCTTGGTATAATGTTGACCAAGTTTGGTGACAATCACATGAATCCCCTAGGAGGAGTATTTAAAATAGAGCTTGTAATTTCCAAAAAATCCACATTAAATCCAAAATGACCTACTTCCTTCAAAAATGAACCTTTAAGGTTCCCCCCACAGTTGCAATCTCCAGGAACCAGAAAAGGTTTATTTTTTAACCTTTTCTTCTTAGAGTGTAGTAATCTTGCTTGGGGTAAAGTGGCTTGAGCCAGCCCCCTCCACCCTGACATCTTTTATAAATCCAGCAAAAGAAAAGAGCAAAGTAAGTTCAATTGTAATTTTAAAAAAACAAAAAGAGAAATGACAGGAAAAAAAAAAAGAACAAAATGGAACAGATGTAAACTGTACATTTTTCTGTACAAAAAATATCTGTGAGCAACTGTTGGGTCACACCATAGCTGTTGCCATTGGGCTTGTGAAAAGAATTCAAGGGATTCACTTATGACTGAAGTTGGCTTACTTAGCACAAAACCTGTGAAGAGTTTCCTCAAGGACGATGCAGTTCCCTACAGTGCCAGGGGTATACTACTGTCAGACGTATACCAGAGTCAGCTCGCTTTTTCCCCAAAGTCAAACAGGAACAAAATTGCATGGTCCAATGTGGAGTCATTGAGGGGATTAAAGAATCAACTGAATAGTGTGCCCCAATGGTTCCTGTGTTAAAAAAGGAAGAAAAAAAAAGAGAGAGAGAGAGCGAGACATTGCCAGTGATCCACTGTCATGTTTTTAATGTTTCAAAGTTTGACCATTTTAATGGTATTAAGGCTTTAAGATTTTTACCATTTTACATTTTGACATTTAGCCTCCATACATAATGTAAACATTTTTACCATTGTAACCTCCAAGAACCTTCTAGTTATGTTGGCTTGAGAGAGCCAACATACTGTTCTTCTTATTCTAAATCCTAAAAACCAACCGAAATATCACAGCAGAGTTTTAGCATTTTTATGCTTAACCTATAAACGTTTCAACATTTGTAAATTTTTAACCTTTACATATTATATATTTTCTGCCTTTTAACCTTTAACATGATTGTGAAATGTTTGAACGTTTTAACATTCATGACAACGAAACACTAACATTGTTGAACTCTTGTTAATAAGTGTGTTTAGTGGGCTCTGTCAGGCCAACAACAAAGTTCTTTCATGAACTTTGGCCTTCTAATTACTGTATACTGGCTTGACAGGGGATCTGATGCACCAACACAGGCTGACAAAGATCAGAATTATGGTTGCTATGTAGCAACGTTCCAAAGAGCATATTTTTTTTCTCCATAGGAATACACTGAAAACATGAAAACCCAAACTGTTCTACTTTATTCAATTTTCAAGCTACAAACACCAAAATTCACATGGTTAAACCTGGTTACAACAGGACCCATCATGACAAATTTGTCAAATTACAGACAGATTGCACTCATCCTTCTCTTTCTAGCCATCCTACTTTCTTCCCACATTCATTTCAATGCAGGAAAGCTAGAGTGGGTGATGTCAACGCCAGTCTAGTTTTGAGTGTAAATTGAGGGAATTCACAAAAAAACTAAAATATTTTCATCTAAAATCCTTATACTTTCACCTAAAAACTCAGTGGCTTAAACTGTTGAGCTACTGTCCCTTTCAAAAACCTATAAACATCTAATCAAATCAAAATTTTTCAAGTTATGAGCATTTGTTTACCACTAGGGCAAGTGAAGAGTCTCATTCACTCCCAGTCAAAATCTGCTGCAGTAAGCTTTGGTTTTTACTATATTTTCTGGACTTTTTCATGTTTTTCAACCTATAAACACCACAGCAACCACCTGGGATCCCATAACATCCAACAAGAAAAACACTAGAGACCAGGTGAGCTTCTTAGCAACTGAGTAGCTACAACATTGCAACCAACTGGGATCATACTGAAACCTCCTAGAAACATCATAGCAACCACCCCGTAACAGTCACCTACCAACACCGAAGCAACCAACTGGGTTAGCATAGCAACCACCTAGCAATTCCATAGCAACCAACTGGGTTAACATAGCAATTTTTTCAATGTTTTAAAACTTTAATGCTTTAATCTTTGAACGTTTTAACATTTTAATCTTTAAACTTCCAGAAAACATCATTAAGATTTTATCCTTGAACCAGCTTTTATCCTTTTAACATTTACATACTTAATTGTTCAACTTCAACATTTTAAAAACAAATCTGTTTCATTCAAATTAGCAAAAAATAGCAGATACCCTGTGGACCTTTCAGGCAGGTTTTCTATTTTCCATTTAATTTGACTGAGTAAGCAAGCTAACTTTCATAATAACAATGTCTTTCCTGAATCAGGGAACAGTTGTTTATAGTTGACAACAATAACCACTTAATATTTTTATCAGATTTACTTCAGTTTTTCGGTGTTTTACATTCAAAAAGTAATGTCCATATGATTTTCCAAGATTTTTTTTTGTTAATAAAGATGGAGAACGATAATTTAAGTATAAGAAAAACACTTAACATACAAGCTAATGTTTAAAATTAATCTAATGACATTTTTTTTTATTTATTAGAAAACCCAGCAGATATGCTGCCCTGCACATGGCATGAGGTCTATGTGGTTTCTTTATATGAAGCGTTCTCTCTATAAATAAAATAATATTTCCATTATCACAGTAATATGGTATTATTTTAGAGATCAGTAATATTTTTAAGTCAGGCTACTGGAGCAAACCACTGACTATACACAAAAAATGAAGAAAGAAAAAAGAAAAAAAGTGTGCCTCATTCATATCACGTTAATAAACGTGATCTTTGTTCCTCAAGCAGGATAGACAAGATTGCATTGGGCTGGTTTCAGAACAAAGTTTTCAGCGGAAAAGCAAATCAGATTTCTGTAAACGTGGGCTATGGCAAACAAAGGTAAAGTATAATTACATACAGCATATCTACAATGTACAGAACCATTTCTGTTGTAAGATACACAGATTGGGAGAGGGAAAGGGGGATTATGAAGTGGATAATCAGCATATAATCAGCAAATCAGAAAAGTGTGAGCACCTCTGTAAATTTGTATCCCACAAAAAGACAAAAAAAAGAAGAAAAATGCATCTCCCTCATCCAGCACTTGAACTTTTTGGGTTAGTTTCATGTTTTAAGTGCATTTTCTGAGATGTAGTTGGGGTGTAAACTTTGCTGAGAGGTCACAACCCTGCCCATGAGCTTCACTCAAGTTACATGAAAGTCAAAACCTTGCATCATGATACTCTCCTCTAGTTAAAAAAATGAGGAGCCTTAGGGTGTTCTCACACTCGGTCCAAATATGTCTATACTCAGGACCGATTATGGGCTTGTTTGGGGAAAGGGGCTCAGTCACAGGTTTGCATTCATATACGTCATTTTTGTACACTCAAGTTAGCAAAGTGGTATGCAGTACGTTCATCCATTTACTGTTTTGTATTATTTTCCTGTGGTACCAACACTCGAGTGGCACAGAACTCTCACTCGGTTTAATCAGAAACCGTCCAGAAATTGGGGCGGTTAATGTTATCCAAAGACTGGATATCACTTCAAGCAGTTACTTCCTTGCATTGTAAAACATTAACTATTGATACTAATACCAATTCATCAAGACTGACTGGATCACAGCCAAAAGTACATAGGGACAACAGCAGGTTAAAAGAAAGGCACACATCTTTAATTGAACCTTTTCTGAAAAAATATTTACAGAAAATATACAGCAGAACTATTCAAAGTCAGGCCAAGTATGAACCCAATGCAATAGAATTATAAGTGGACACTGGACAATGGAAATGGGCAAATGGAAGTCTATAGATACACAAACACAAAAAAAGGGGCACAGCAGCCTAACAGAACAAACTTTCATTTTCATCTTAATCAAAAAAAACCTCATTTCGCCCAGGCCTTTTGGCCAAACGAAGACAGTAAAACAGTCTGGCTGTCCACAGTGCAGCACAAAACAAGGAAAGCATTCTGGCCCCAGGTTGTACACAGTGGCTCAGCCAGAAAGCTTTAGGGCTGGAATAGTACATAGATATTTTGTAGAATACTAGTGCTGTTCATCCTCTGGACATGAGTGCCAGGTTAGCCTCTCCTCATAGAAAGCGATAACAACCTGTGGGCAGTGGGTATTGGCCTCTCGTGCTGGCACCAAGTCTGCCTCGTCAGAATCCTTCCTACAAAGATAAAGTGAAAACATGAAAGAAAAGGTTCATTTCTGTTAATTTCTGATTATAATCAATAATGATTGCTGCCTCAATTCATCTCAACCTTCTTTTTTAAACAATGCATCAACCCAAATCACCTGATGGTTCCACCACTAGTTAGCACTGCTCATGAGGGAAAGTGAACAAGTGTCAGCCCATTCATTTTGGAATCCCAGTTAAAGCAATTCTAAAATCAAAACCTGAAAGTAATGAGTGTAGAGATTTTCCACCATGTCTTTTCCAAAGATTTTCCTCTCTTGTCTATAAGCTTGACAAAATGCAAGACATTGAATACAGGCTGTCCCCTGCTGCATGTGTACAAATAAGAACAGTCTATAATAACCATATTCCTACACAGACCTTACTTTTGCTCAAAATTAAACAAGTGCTGACTTAAGGTCTGCACTTGGATGACCCTCAAGAATTGTGGACAGAACCAGTGCTTAATTCATACAACAGAACATCAAAGAAGACATCATCCAACTGGTAAACAGGGAGGAAAAAGGTCCAAGACACAGACAACAGTGTTACAAGCACTTTATGTAATACATACGGTCATAGATCTAGGGCCAACATCATGGGTATGGTTACCATGAGTGATGCTATGGGAGACCTGGAGTCAATAGCACATTTCCAATGTGTTAAGCTCAGTGACTATACATGAGTGGACAACATGCCGCCAGTGTGAAATTCTGAAGCCTTTTTGATCACCAAGTGGCCATCTTGACTGAGTTTGTGCAATAGGTCAAAATGCAAAATGGAGCCAGAGTTTGCGCAGTAGAGATCTTTGAGTCAGAACAGTAGATCCGGCCGGATAGACAGTGGCTCCACCTCTCGCCCACCTATATTGGTCAAGGAAACTCTCCCGGTTCATGCCGGCAGTGTTCGCATTGAGAGGTATTACCTGCAAGTAAGTGCAACTTAAGATGATGCATTAAATGCTCTCATAGTTCTAAGTACAGTGTTAATTAATATTTAAAAACACTAAATTGTAACCATATAATTTGCACAAGTATATTATCATTGTCAAAGATTTTTTAGAGCTTTGAGTCAAGACTGACTGAGCTACTATTTGCTAGCTAGCTGATGTTGATTAACAAGATGGATTACCCAAAGTAGTGCAAGTGTAAGTAGCAAATAAATAGACTGGTAAACAGCAGTCAACGTTTACACTCAACACACTACATTTTTAAGGGGAGAAAAAGAGAAACAAATTCCCTGCTATCCATGATTTTACACAATGGAGAAGTGCCCTATTATGCTTATACCACCACAATGGATTTGAAATAAAACAATCAAGATGTGATAGAAGTGCAGACTTTCAGCTTTATTTTAAGAGGTTCCACAAAAATATGGCATTTACCATTTAGGAATTACAGCCATTT
>CM075025.1:18764712-18776350 GCA_037576675.1 Pangasius sanitwongsei | reverse complement strand
GTAAAGCTGCTTTGGGACAATGTCCATTGTTAAAAGCGCTATACAAATAAAACTGAATTGAATTGAATTGAATTATCTGAAAAAAAAATATTCTAAAAATTAAGAAAAATTTTGTGTTAATTTCTCTAATGTATGGAGACTTTTGGGACCACCCTGTAGTTTATATTGTTATCTACACGGTTGGTTAGCAAATTGTCTGGCTTTAAATTTATAGTCAGAATTTTTTTGCCTGATATTTTCAATTTTGTCATCAAAAAAAATCCATGAAGTCATCACTACTACATATTGATGGTGTGTGACCACCATCCGTACTGAATCTAGAATGGACACAACCGCTGTTCTCAGAGGGTCTTCTGGATTATCAAAATGAATATTAACTTCTCCAACAATTAGGTTAGAGATGAAATCAGCAAATTCACAAATTAATTCAGAATAATAACCAGGTCTGTAAATAATAATTAGTGGAACTGACTGGGTAGATTTTTTTGTGGCTACATATTTTATGTTAGTATAAATAACTTTAAACCTGTTGAATTTATGTCCAGGTTTTTGTGTGACACCTAGATTATCATTATAAATAACTGTGACGCCCCCTTATCTGCCAGTTAGACGAAGCTGATGTATATATCTGTATCCAGGAGGACTAGCTTCATTTAAAGCTACATACTCGTTTGGTTTAATCCACATTTCTATTAAACACAGTACATTAAACTCCTGATGAGTAATAGTTTTATTAACAATAAGATATTTAGATGTACGAGATCTAATATTTAACATTTCTAGCTTCAGATCAAAAGTGCTGCCTGTGCATTCAGTATGGCCTAATTTTATGTTAATTAGGTTACTAAAACAAACTTTGAGTATTTCTACATTTTTGGTTAGCTCAGGCAACAGACGCAGTCTCAGTATTGTGGAACCTGAGTGACTCAGTGCAGCCAGCAGACAATCATTATAGCCTGCTTGTCTTCTCCCTGGCCTTGGCTCTGGATTGTCACAGATTATCTCGGCCTGTTCTAAGACTATGTGCTATTCTGCAAGAAATGAGAGCAGCACCTTCCTGAGTGGGATGGACACTGTCCTGCCCTAACAGGCCAGCCTTGCCCTCAAAACTACTCCAATTATATATAAAGCCTTCAGAGCACCACCTGGACTTCCAGCAGTTCAGCGACCATAACCTGCTGTAAGCTACATCGCCACACCGCATTGGAATAGGGCCAGAACTTATTACTGCATCAGACATCGCCTTCGCTAACTTACACACCGCTGCAATCTACTTAGTAACATCTGACTTATGAAGGCATATCATTAGCTCCTACGTTAATAATAAAAAATAAAAATAAAAAAAAAAGCTATCTTTGAGAACCTGTGCTTGCCTAAGACCTTAAGATTACCTGCTATGTCTAGTGCCCCGGCTCCCGGTATACACCTAACTAGTGTTGCTGGTGCCCCTAAAGGCCTAGCTAATTTCATGTCCATAAGATAAAGTCTCTTATAACCAGAGCTCTTTCAGGTTTCTCAGTGGGTGTTAGACACGTGAAGTGGACAGGAGTATCGCTCCTGTGGGCGAGCCTTAGTGTTAGCTTAGGCTATGCGGTTATGCCACCGAGTCGTCACCCATTCGCCCCACTGTGAGGGCTCTAATGCCGGAGTTGGGTGATTGCTAACTCCTCCTAAGGCATCCATGCTTTCCCCTATAGAAACTATGCACACCTCTAATGCTGCAATCTTTTCTGTCAGAGCGCTAACTAATATAGACGTATCACAAATAAAGCTATTACTAATGACAGCAGAAGAATGACTAAACTGAAAACACTGAGCAAGCGGAATCGAGTGTTTAATGTACCTTAGTCGAAGATTTGTTGAAACCAGAAAAAAATGGTACAGTCTAAATGCCAACACAGGCATGAAACTCCAGGCAAATTATCTGAAAACGGGAACTACATTACACTAAGGCAGTCCTCCGTCACAACAGCGCAATTACAAGGGCCCAGGCGTGAGGCAATGGGGACCTCTCCATGGACGTGGACGCGGGACAAGGTAGATCCAATGATGGGATTTGTTTCATTTGTGGCCAGCTAGGTCACGTTGTCAGAGATTGTCCTAGACATGGGCTACCTATAGCTGAGCCTTATAGCATCCCTCTGACTAACACATTGGGCCTAAGAACAAACAAACAAAATTTTCTGGTGTCAAAATGGTGTCCAGTAAATCTGTTAGGACAAGATTTATTGGAACACTTCAAAATTAACATTTCATGTTTAACATCTTTTTTTCTGCTCTAAATACCTTTATTGGATTGTTTACAGTTTTTGTCAAATCGATCGATTTGACACATTTCTCCAAACTCAGGTCATTGCTCTCAAAACATTGCTCTCAAAACAATTAACACAGCCATGTGAACACTTTGTCATTGTCCTAAACTGATTGTAAGTTTTTGTCAAGTTCATACAAATTATATGCATAATTTTCTCAAAACACTGCACAAAAATGTTTTCACAGTAGTTCATATAGCAAATCAGAATTTTAATAATCAGGACAAAAAGGAATCGCTGTTTTTTTTATTGGTTTAACACAAATCACAAACATTTATATACCATTTTCCAAATACAACAAACAAAGCTCTGTTATTTGTTAAATTCTCATTGACCATGTAATAATTGACCCTCTAATAAATCATGGTCTCTCCTTGAGAGAAGCTGGGCAGAGAGTTCAGTCCAACATAAACAGATCCACAGTGGCTTCAATTATCCACACATTTCAAAGGGAAAACCAGTAAGTAACTATACCATTCTACTTCTATAGTACAAGTCTAAACTTTTACTATAAAGTCTAGTAGTCTAGTTCTAGTGCTCTACTGTAAATGGCCCTACTTGTGCAAACATTTTTCAGAATGGAAGTTCAAGAACATTTAGGTGGATGAACAAAACTCTTTTCAATTGAGCATGACATTGTTGAAATGATGGTCCAGAACAACAACATCTGCTTCAAAGAAATTCAGCAAAGAATAATACAGGACAATCAACTATTAAATAATATTAAAAATGCAGTATATTTATGAAGCGGGCTTCAGTCTTAACAAAAAAAAGGAGAAGAGGGAGGATTGTGATTGGCCATTGTGACACAGCCATCGTCTGTGGACAAAGGGGAGGCAACATCACCATGTATGCCGCAATTTCAACCACTGAATGGCACACAATGCTGTCTTGGGGCCATACAACACCAAAAGGAGCATAATTTTTTAAAACTTTCTCAATAAAATCCTCTTTCAAATGGAGCAAATGGAGTGAAATGTAGTTGTTTGGGACAATGTCCATTTCCACCACTCAGTGCTGGTGAGAGAGTGGTTTGAGCATCACCCACATTTCGTGTTCCTTCCACCATATTCTCCTTTCCTGAATCCAATTAAGGAGTTCTTCTCCTCTTGGAGATGGAAAGTGTATGATTGCAACCCTTACAACAAAGTAAGTCTTCTTCAAGCAATGGAAGAGGCCTGTGGAGATGTTGAGGCAGAAGCTTATCAAGCATGGATTCAAAATAAATGGTGTTTTTTTTCCCCCCACGATGCATTGCTTGTGAGAATATATGCTGTGATGTGGATTAAATTCATCATCAATAATGTGATCAGTGATTGCACTAAATACACACACACCCCAAAACTTCTCATTAAAGAACTTCATGATAAACATGTACTTTCATTCATGTATTTGTGTCTACAGCTGAATATGTTATAAAATCAACAGAAAACACACTTGTTTTGATATTAGTATTTATTTGTAATAAATGCATTAAAATACAGTGCTTCATTATGCAATAAAATTTAACTGTTTGGCCAAGATACAAGTCTGTTTAGTTAAGATACAAGTTTGGCTGTGTTAATTGTTTTGAGAGCAATTCTAATAATTTGGAGAAACATGAAAAATTGATTGAGGAAAACTGACAATGGCAGACCAGAGTTTTATTCATGGGACGTCACTGACAATTCCATTGACGAATCACTGTATTCAGAGCTCAACACTGCCGGTTGGCAAACTCCTGACTTCCTGCATTGTACCAGTCTCTTCTTCCATGATGGCCCAGATCATAATTTTCAGAATTCATGGTTCCCAGGGCCCATAAACTGACTATAAATGGTCAAGGTATAAAAACTTTCTCTGCCATGGAAGTACACTTCACTCACGAACAACAGCAAATATTCAAGAAAAGATTTCACATCTCTATGGCCCAGTCAAGATAAAAGAAGTTATTGCATGTCAAGATTGGATAAGTGAAGGCTGTGGTATGTTCTCTCCTACACTGAACAAGAATCCATTCTTTGTCCAGACTACTGTCACCTGCTATAGACATGAGGTACAGATAAAGCCAGATTCTTCTAATCCTGGTGATATGCGTGATTTCATAGCTAATGAATGCCTGTGGGATAAAGATGGTTTTGATATTGCTAAAATGAGTGGATTACTCCCAGTTCAAGTGACACCTAAATCTACTTACATGACATACAAAGTCTCAAGACACTAAAAAGGGTTTAAGGGAGATGATTGACTCTTTGTTGGAAAAAGAGGCTATTGATCCATGTCACAATTTAAAGAAGGCCAGTACCATCTTGATCAGGACCTCAGAATGGTAAACGTAGCTCTACATCCGGCTGCCCCAATTGTGCCAAATCCAACAATTTTGTCCAACATACTGGCTGGTTCGAATTGGTTCTCAGTACTCGATTTGGCAAATGCGTAATTTTCTCTCTCAGTAGTGACTGAAATCCAATAATGGTTTGCAATCACATTTAAAAACAAAAGTAAGGCATAATGTAAGTAATACACAGTAATACAGGTGTTTTTAGAAGGCTTGCCAGCTGCAGACTAGGTCTGTGCGTCAGAGTCTCTCAGAACAAAAGAAAATAGTTGCACGAGAACAACATTTTTACATTAAAGGTTCATTTATACTGGCTGTTGACTATGCATACACAAGATGGCCTTATCTTTCAGTCATCTAGCGCAATGCAATACCAACGTAAATAGTGGAGGCAGTTTAAAAATGGCATATTTTTCAATTTATTTGTAAAAATGCTAGAGGAGCCATTCTTGATTGACATTCTGAATGATTGACAGCTGTATAGGGTTTTTGATCTCTTGGCTTGGAAGATGTGCTGATGTGCCACCCAAGATTTCTGTCACAGTAAATAGTTCATTAACCTATTTTTTTTTTGTTCGCCAACGTGAAACAAAAACCAACATATGTCGGAGTTAACTACACTATAAGACCAAAAGTGCTTGCTGAATATCCCATTCCAGATTTAGTCCCCCTTTGCTGTTATAATAATCTCCACTCTTCTGGGAAGGCTTTCCACTAGATTTTGGAGTGTGGCTGTGGGGATTTCAAGTCAAGTGGCTTTTATTGTCATTTCAACCATATACAGCTGGTATAGTACAGCGTGAAATAAAACAACGTTTCTCCAGGACCATGGTGCTTAAAACAACCAAATACTTCCTGAGACTACTTGGAACTAACTAAAGACTACGCAGACCTACATAAAGTGCACATGTGCAAACAATTCAAGTACAAATTTCCTAAAACAGGACAACAGGCATAGTAAAAGGACAATGCAGCGCTGATTAACCACATTAGAACTGTTGTAGCAATGCGGGATCACAGAGGGGCTGAACACAGACACCCAGAGACTTAAATGTGAATAAAAAGTGTTTTTTTTTTTTTTTATTGAATAGAACCATGCAGGGGAAGTGTGGGGGTGAAGGTGAGCTTGGCTTGTGCTTTGCGGTAAGGTCAGTGGTGTCTTGATGTGTGCGACGAACTAGCAGCAGCGGTGCTTCCGGGAGATGGCAGAGAAGGCATGGCAGATGCTCTCAGCTTCGGTGGAGATCGGCGAGCTTGGGCGGCAGTTACTTGCTGGCGCTGATATCTCCGTTTGGAGGGGAGAAGAGAGCACACATTAGTTTCGCTATTAATTGTGCCTACCTTCACCTCTTGAGAGCGGCCGCTGGCTATTTTAAAACCTCCCCGTTGCCTCCGTGAGGGTGAATTAGCGCCGTGGCAATGATTGAACGCCAGCTGTACTGAATTTGGTTACTCCGCCTCGCAACTGGCGTTGACCATTCAGCACCATGCTGGTAGTCGTGCAAGGAGTGCTGTGTTCCTTTGGTGAGCGGCTGATACCCCCCAGCTCCAAGCCTACTGCCGGTAAACGATGGGCCCAGAGTGAGAAGTGCCAGAAGAGTCCATCCGCATTACCGTGCTGAGCCCCCTCTAGGTGTTGCACAGCAAAGTCGTAGTCCTGGCATTTGTGTTCTTAGCCTTGGCCACCCACTGTAACAGAGCATGGTTGGTGATTAGGGTGAAGAGCCGTCCTGCCAGGTAGTACTTTAACTTGTCCACGGCCCATTTGATAGCCAAGGCTTCCCTCTCCACTGTGGCATACGTCCTCTACGTGGGGGTCAGCTTTTGGCTCACGTAACCTCCCTGATGTCCCCATGGACACAGGTGACTGTGAAGGAACCTTGGGCTTTAGGGGAAGGCAGTAGGGATGGACGTGCCAGGGTGACGGGGCTTCCGGAGTCCAACAGGGCTGGTCGGCCGTCGACTTGGACAGAGATGGTGGGCAAGCTGGGTGGGGTGGCCTTATGGAGGGCACAACCTGTGAGCCAGGGCTTTTCTCCACGACATGGGGCAGTGAGATCCGGCTCTGTAGGCATGGATTCATCCCTAGGTTTCCCATAGAGCCCTCAGGAACTGGTCCATTGACGCCCTCTTGGGCAGACAGCCACTCCGGCTGCAGCCACCTCTTAGGGATGCGCAACAATGTGTCCATTTGGCTGTGAGGGGAGACTTTAGGGTCAGATCTCAGGGGAGAGACCACAATGTAGCAAAATTTCGCTCCTCTCTTTGTCATAACAGCATGGTAGGCCAGCTGGGCCTCTATGGTGAGCAAGTGAGTGAGGACATAGGCACCCATTTGGTCTTAAACGTGAATAAAGTGTTTTTTTGTATTGAAAAGAACTATGCAGGGGAAGTGTGGGTGTGAAGGTGAGCACGGCTTGTGCTGGCATCTTGAGGATGTGTGCGGCGAACTAGCAGCAGCGGAGCTTCCGGGAGGGTGAATTAGCACCATGGCAATGATTGAACGCCGGCCGTTATTTGGTTGAATTTGGTTGCTCTGCCTCGTAGCCATGCGCACTCTGGCTGTCCAAAACAAAAGGGGTGCTGACCTTTCAGCACCATGCCCGCAGTCATGTGAGGCGTGCTGTTTCTCTTTGGTGCACGGGCTGGTGGCCTGCCGCCATATGTAACAGATTGTGCGAAAAGATATAAGAATATAATAGTGAAATGCTGTAAATGTAAACATAACATACTATAACACTTTCCTATGATACACTGTTAGCAGCAAGAGTGCAGATGGTAGGTGCAGTATTATGTGTACGGTGTTTTAGCAGCAATTTAAGAAAGAAATCTGCAAAAATTGCGAAGGGAGTGGAGTGGTGTTTAGTTGATCGTGTGTGTGTGTGTGTGTGTGTGTGTGTGTGTGTGTGTGTGTTATCAGTCCACTCTCTGAGTATTGAGGAGTCTGATGGTTTGGGGGAAGACACTGTTACACAGTCTGGCCATGAGGGCCCAAATTCTTTGGTACCTTTTGCCAGATGGCAGGAGGGTGAAGAGTTTGTGTGAGGGGTGCGTGTGGTCATCCACAATGCTGGTGGCTTTGCGGATGCAGTGTGTGGTGTAAATGAGAAACTCCAGTGATCATCCCAGCTGTCCTCACTATCCTCTGCAAGGTCTTGTGATCTGAGACGGTGCAATTTCCAGGCAGTGATGCAGCTGCTCAGCATGCTCTCGATAGTCCCTCTGTAAAATATTGTGAGGGTGAGGGGTGGAAGATGGGCTGTTCTCAGCCTTCGCAGAAAGTAGAGACACTGCCTGGCTTTCTTGGCTATGGAGCTGGTGTTGAGGGACCAGGTCAGGTTCTCCCACAGGTTAACACCAAGGGTGATCTCCACGGAGGAGCCGTCGATGTTCAGTGGAGAGTGGTCTCTCTGTGCTGTCCTGAAGTCAACAACCATCCCTTTTGTTTGTCCACAGACAGGTTGTTGGCTCCACACCAGTCCATTAGTCGCTGAACCTTCTCTGACTCGTTGTTCTTGCTGATGAGACCCATCACGGTCATGTCATCGGCAAACTTAATGTGGTTCGAGCTGTGCACTGCTGCACAGTCATGAGTCAGCAGAGTGAACAGCAGTGGACTGAGCACACAGCCCTGTGAGGCCCCAGTGCTCATTGTGGTGGTGTTGGAGATACTGCTCCCGAGGTCTCCCAGTCAGCAAATCCAGGAACCAGTTGCAGAGGGAGGTGTTCAAGCCCAGCTTTCCAATCAGGTGCTGAGCAATGATTGTGTTTAATGCTGAGTTGAAGTCTATGAACACTATTCGAACATATGTGTCAAGGTGGGTGAGGGCCAGAGGGAGGGTGGTGGTTGTGATGGCATCATCTGTTGTGCGGTTGGGATTATACGCGAACTGCAGGGGGTCCAGTGGAGGGGAGCAGCAGGGTCTTGATCTGCCTCATAACGAGCCTCTCGAAGCACTTCATGATGAGTGCGAGTGCAACAGGACGGTAGTCATTGAGGCAGAACACTGAAGACTTCTTTGACATGGGGACGATGGTGGTGGCCTTGAAGCATGTTGGAATGAAGGCACTGCTCAGGCGATGTTGAAAATGTCAGTGAGAACATCCTCCAGTTGGTCTGCACATCCTCTGAGCACTCTGCCAGGAAGGTTGTCTGGTCCAGCAGCCTTCCATGGGTTGACTCTGTGTAGAGTTTTCTCACATCAGCCGTGGTTAGACAGCACCTGGTCATTGGGAGGAGGAGTGGACTTCCTTGCTGTCACATCATTCTGTGCCTCTAACCGAGCGTAGAAATTGTTCAGCACATCTGGAAGGGAGGCATCACTATCACAGGCAGGTGATGTCCTATAGTTGGTGATGGCCTGGATACCCTGCCACATGTGCTGCGTGTATAGAATATTTTAACCACACTATGTTAACCACAAAATGTGTACGCATATTTGATAATTTGTTTAATCCTCAATGTTATAGATGTATGGAACCAGTATAGTGCAAAATGTGTCATTGTACCTAGTATCTCAGTAAAAGGCTTGCTGAGTAGAACTATGTGCATGGAACAGGAAGTGTATGCTGAGAAACTGAGGCCTAAAATGACCTATATGACCTTACATATGCATGAGAATCCTAAAAGTGGGTAAAGTGGGAAACAGGAACATGCTGTAAACTTAAGTGAGTAAGGCTTCCCTAAACAATAAGATAAGCATATGGGGTAACCTGGTGTCATGTTAAAAAATAGGATACACATGTATGAGAGTTTGTGTCTAGTTGAAAACAGAATGTGGAAGAGGTTTCAGGTAAAGGTACATAAGAACACCCTTCAGAAGAGTTGAGCAGCTTTTGTCTGCAGACAACTGCTCGGCTTTATTTTTTGAAAGAAGGAAGTCTATTGGCGTCAACACCCAGGCCCTCCAGAGTGATCTTTGAGCTACACAAATGGCCACAACACGTGTTGCTGCTGTCCTTGAGGTGGCTGTGGATTCTCTGGGCGTGTGCATGCTTTGCCTCTCTGATGGCCCAGAACAGTTTGGCCTTTGCCGTTTTTAAGGCCGCCTTGTCACCTGCTCTGAAGGTTTGGGCCTCTTAGTTCCAGCGAAGAGAAAATTGTAATTCTACAGCATACAAAGTGGGTGTGATGGTCAGACGTCCAAATAGTGTGTTTTGGATGAAGATAGTCAAAGACTATACTTTTGGTTTCCAAAAGAAAAAAGGCCGAAAATTTTGGGAAAAAAAGATTGCATAGGCCTACAATGAAGTTTCAAGTCTAACTGTTTACAAATAATCTTAATGGTAATTATGATTGGCAATGGTCAGAAATCATGGCTTAATGAAAGACATTAGTGACTACATGATTTTATGCATTGAGCTGCTGCCAAATGATGCCACATGAAAGCCACGGAAACAAGGCTTAATAGCACCACACCGACTAACACGATTGAACTAGAGGGCCACTACATCTTCAGACCTGACAGATGCGCTGTGAACTCTGGTAAAAGCAAAGGTGGGCGTGTTTGCATCTACGTAAACAAAACTCGGTGCACCGATGCTGTTATTATTAAGACCCACTGTTCTGCTGATATAGAGTACTTCTTTATAAAGTGCAGACCTTTTTATCTGCCCCGTGAATTTACATGCACCATAATTGCTGCAGTATATGTACCCCTGGATGCTAATGCTAAGTTAGCCATGAAAGAACTGGTACTGTTATTAGCAAGGTGCAAACAATGCATCCGGATGAAGCTTTCGTCATTGCTGGGGATTTTAATCACACTAACTTGAGGATGCAACTCCCCAAATTATATCAAAATGTCTCTTGCCCTAGCAGAGGAGAAAAATATTCTTGATCATGTTTACACAAACATTACTGAGGCTTACAATGCTACTCCCCTCCCCCATGCTGGACAATCAGATCATGTATCCCTGTTATTACTCCCCAAATACACCCCATCATCAAATATGTGAAACCCACAGTGAGGACTGAAAAAGTGTGGTTAGAAGGAGCAGACTCTTTACTAAAGCAACAGTTCCAGGACACAGACTGGAATGCCTTTGCTTATCAGCCCACACTGGATTCCCACATGGACATTAATATTTACACCAGTTCTGTTCTGGATCACATCAACAAGTGTGTCGACACAGTAACCATCCATAAAGAGACCTTGGATGAATAAGGATGTCTGACTCCTGCTAAGGTACGTGACATTGCTTTCAGATCTGGTGATAGGGAAGCCTACAGCTCCAGGGCCAATCTGAAGAGGGGGATTAAAGCCGCTAAACACAACTATATAGAGGACAACTTCAACAACCACAACCCCCAACGCATGTGGGCAGGCATCCATGCCCTCATAGAATACAAACCAACCAACAACATTCCCTCAACCAGTGGTGATGTCCTTCCAGATGAAGCATAACACCTATGCTTGCTTTGATCGTGGAAGCACAGAACCACCAAACAAAGCCTAGTGCCCACCTGATGACCTGCCACTCACATTCTCCACCAGTGGTGTATGCTCCACCCTGAGCAGGGTAAATGCACATAAAGCTGCTGGCCCTGATGGCATCCCAGGCCGAGTGCTCAGGGCCTGTGCAGAGCAGTTGGCTGAGGTCTTCACTGACATTTTCAACTTGTGCTTGGCCCAGTACCAAAACCTGCTGCTGCAATGACCCTCAATGTCTTCCACCCTGTCACTCTTACTTCCATCATTGCCAAGTGTTTTGAGAGACTGGCCCACACTTACCTGAAAACATGCCTGCCCCCGACACTGGACCCGTATCAGCTCGCCTACAGACCCAACAGGTCAACGGCCCTGACTCACCTAGACAATAGCAACACCTATGTCAAGATGTTTGTTGTTTTCAGTTCTGCTTTCAATACTGTCATCCCATTCATGCTGATCTCCAAGCTCACTGATCTTGGCATCACCATCTCCCTCTGCAATTGGACCTTGGACTTTCTTACTAACAGACCACAGTCTGTTAGGCTTGACAACCACAACTCCTCCATCCTCATTCT
>CM075025.1:18739183-18757288 GCA_037576675.1 Pangasius sanitwongsei | reverse complement strand
GGTCCTGGAGAAACGTTGTTTCGTTTCACTATGTACTTGTATATGGCTGAAATGACAAACTCCACTTGACTTGACTTGATATTTTTGTGACATTTGGGCTAGAATTGGAAATCGTGTTTTGTTAACTGAGCAGTACTGGAACGGTTTGTCTGAACGAGGCAGTGTGGTCTCTCCAACGTATGTTTCCAACTGTATGGCATCAGCTGCTGGAACACTGCTTAGCGAAACAGATGCATGTTCATTTGCAATTTCATCAAACATTCTATCCAGAAATTCTATCAAGAATTTTCCTCATGGGATCAATAAAGTATATCTATCTATCTATCTATACAGACTGCTGCTGGGCTGGTCCTTGCAAGGCCTTTTAGTAGGAAGTTCCTCCTGCTCCTTGAGTCTGGCTGCCTCTCCAGCAGACATTCTTTCTTTAGCTCCAGCATCACAATTACCTTCGCAACCTTGGCCTCCTTGACACTGTTGGTGTTTGTGAAGAAACTATCCTAATATTTACAAGAAACACATTTGCTGAGGATATGCACACTAGGCTTTATGTCAAATTATTTTTGAGTAAATTACAATTATCTAAAAGTTAAGAGGAAACCTAAATGAATTACAATACACATTATTTAGTTTTTAGATTTTAGACTATTTAGTTACCTTGGATCTAGTCTAGTTGTGATGGAGCAAAAGCCGGTCTACTGCATGTTGGAAAAGCGCTTCTGCACAGCAGCTAGCAAAGTGGACTTCGTTGTTTTTATCCCATGGTCCTCGTCTTTATCTTTCAACAGTAATCTCTGTAAAACTGCAACAGCAGGAATTACATCCGAGTCCAATGCAAAGACGGATAACATCATCTCCAGTAGATCCCATTGGTTAACACTGATGCTGTCAGGGAGATCATATTCAGATGCAAATAGTCCAAGGACACGTAGAGATCGCAGTATGTAGAACGCTATTCCAATGAGTTTGCATGTCTTGTTGCAGTCTTTTACTAGGTTGGTTTAACTATAGCTGAATGTTCTCTAAGCAGGAGTATGCTAACGCAGAATGTTTAAAAGTGGCCAACTATTTTGCGTCTGAACACCATAGCATCACCAACCCTCTGTCACAACCAACTGGAGTGTGTGAGCAACACTCGAAAGGCTTGGCAGTCCAGCATCGTCAATTCAAGTCAAATGGAGTTTATTGTCATTTCAATCATATACAGCCAGTTAGTACATAGTGAAACGAAACAACGTTCCTCCAGGACCAAGGTGCAACATAAGACAAACACAAAACAACACAGAACTACAAGGGACTACATAAATTTATACGTAAAATGCACAAGTGCAAACGTGCAGACAGCACAAGACAGTACAATGATTACTGGGACAGACAATGGGCACAGTAAGTCCCAGTGCAGCGCCGACCAAGTACACAGTTCTGTTTAGAAGTGAATCTAGTGACGATAGTGCAAAGAGTACAATATAAGTAGCTGAAACAGTGTAAACATAAGAGTAGCAGCCTATGTACAGTATAATAAGTATTGTAGCAGCATAATGTGCAAAAACCTGCAAAAAAAAATTGCAAAGAGGATGGAGGATGCACAGTTGTGTTTGTGCGTGCATGTATGTGTGTGTTCCTTCAGGCCAGTTTCTGAGTATTAAGGAGTCTGATGGCATGGGGGAAGAAACTGTTACACAGTCTGGTCATGAGGGCCCGAATGCTTCAGTACCATTTGCCAGACGGCAGGAGGGTGAAGAGTGTGTGAGAGGGGTGTGTGGGGTGGTCCACAATGCTGGTGGCTTTGCGGATGCAGAGTGAGGTGTAAATGTCCGTGATGGAGGGATCTCAGCTGTCCTCACTATCTGCTGAAGGGTCTTGCGATCCGAGACAGTGCAATTCCCAAACCAGGCAGTGATGCAGTTGCACAGGATGTTCTCAATAGTCCCTCTGTAGAACATGGTGAGGTTGGGGGGTGGGAGATGTGCTTTCCTCAGTCTTCTCAGAAAGTACAGGCGCTGCTGGGCTTTCTTAGTTATGGAACTGGTGTTGAGCGACCAGGTGAGGTTCTCCGCCAGGTGAACACCAAGAAATCTGGTGCTCCTGATGATCTCCACGGAGGAGCCGCCGATGTTCAGCAGAGAGTGGTCATTCTGTGCTCTTCTGAAGTCAACAACCATCTCTTTAGTTTTGTCCACATTTAGAGACAGGTTGTTGGCTCTGCACCAGTCTGTTAGCTGCTGCACCTCCTCTCTGTATGCTGACTCGTCGTTCTTGCTGATGAGACCCACCACGGTTGTCATCGGCAGACTTGATGATGTGATTCGAGCTGTGCATTGCTACACAGTCGTGAGTCAGCAGAGTGAACAGCAATGGACTGAGCACAGTGCCCTGTTGGGCTCTGATGCTCAGTGTGGTGGTGTTGGAGATGCTGTTCCTGATCTGGACTGACTGAGGTCTCCCAGTCAGGAAGTCCAGGTTCCAGTTTCAGAGGGCGGTGTTCAGGCCCAGCAGGTCCTCTTCATCATATTTTTGGCATTATCACAGAGTACAACATGGACAGAACTTTTTTGGAATGGCCCAAGTTTCAAGCATTTCCTCAAATACACTCACTATTGCCTGCAGCCAAGAAACTGCTTTGCTTGCAGCACAACCCATCTGAGAGTGAAATCCCTGTCTATCCATTGGGTTAAGCTGATGAGAGACACTAGACACACACAGCTAGTTCAAATATCAGTAGTAAAGCTGTCTTCTGTTACACCATGTAACAAGCTCATGATATGCTTTTTCATAAAGTTGAGCATCATTGGTAACAGTCTCTGTGACATAACGACTGGGAATGTCATACTTTCTAAAACGTTAAGACATCTTTGAAATCCCACGTTATCAACGACTGACAGTGGTTGATCATCTAGAACAATATATTGAGTGAGTGTATCGGTATCAATGCATCCCTAGTGCAGAGGGATTTTTATTAAACAAAACAAAAACAACAAACTCAAACTGAACAAGGCTAGACAGAAACAACAACTAAGCAAGGCAAGAATCAACTGCAGCACAGGAACAATTGGCGTGACCCTAACACGGTGTAGTAGGGTTACATGATGCATCAAAAATTCAGCAATTGTTTTGAATCCAAAACAAGAAAAACAGTTCAATTCCATAAGTATATAACTTTAGGTTAATTTCAATATAGTGACAATTTTCCCAGGGCAAATTACATTACATATGCTGCTAATCTAAAATTGCGTTTGCAGCAACGCAAACCACACATACAGTATAATGCGATGCTGTCTAAAATCATGATACTATCTACATTATCTAAAATCTTCATATCGCCCACCCCTACTTGGAAGTGAGTCTATGCCTACTCTAGCCCAAATTATTCCTGTTATTGATTGACAGGAGTGGAACCCAATGGTGGGTGGACCACTAGGGGGTCGCAGAAAACCTGACAGAAAAAAATAAATAATTTACAGTAAGAATTTTTTTTTTTTTACACAATTTATATTATATATTAAACTAAATATGTTAATAACCAAATTTACATATAGGTTCATGATTAATATTATAACAGTGGTTCCTTGTAACGTGTTTATCCCAAAATATTTTGCGCTCTTTACGTTTTGCAGTAAGGTGAACAGACCAATCAGCGGCCATGTACATGCTCTAAAAAAAAAAATGGAAAGATTTTTGAAGAATCCCACTCCTGCAAAGCAGTTTGTATCAATCTGACTTGGCGAACGCTAAACAAAAAACTAGAAAATATGACAAATCTTATATTACGTTTGGTTTTATCTGTATGTTAAATCAGGGAGTCAAGAGACCCTAGTGTGTTCTCTGTCAAGAAATTCTCTCCAATGAGTGCATGAAACCATCCAAGCTCAAATGCCATCTACAGCAGAAACATCCCAATGAGGCAGGAAAGTCCACTGACTATTTCAAACATCAGGGAGTTGTGTTTGGCCCAGCAGACTAGTACTTTTAGGCAACAAGCATCAGTCCCTTAGAGGAGTTTAAAGGCATCATATTTGGCATCTCTCCTCATTACACATGCTAAGAAGCTGCACACGATTGGCGAAGCATTATTATTACCAGTTACTAAAGACATTGTCAGGGAGTTATTTGGAGAGAAAGCGGCACAAAAAGTATATTGTGTGCCTTTGAAAATACAGTGAGCAGATGCATAGGTGACATGGCCAATGATACTGCTTCACAGCTTTTAGAACAAGTGCAAACCAGTGATTATTTTGCGCTGCAGTTGGATAAAAGTACTGATGCTGCAAATCAATCACAAAATATGGTCTACATTCTTTTCCTCGGACAAGACAAATTTATAGAGGAACTTAATTTTTGTAGACCCCTTGAAGGCAGAACCACAGGGCAGGACATATTTAATATGATGGATCAATTCATGGCAGTCAATTCAGTAGACTGGTCTCAGAGTGTGCACCGACAGCGCTGCCGCTTTGACCAGTAAGCGCAGCAATGTTGTGACTCTGATCAAAGAGAAAGCCCCTAACGCTGTTGCTACACACTGTATGCTTCACTGTGAGGCTCTTGTGGCCAAATGCATTGATGATGATTTGAGGGATGTAGTTAAATACTGTTTAACTATGTAAAATCACACCCCTTGAAACACACACTATTCAGTTTACTTTGCAAAGAAATGGGTGCTGATTATATGAGGGCTTGCTGCTCATTGAGGTATGTTGGCTTTCCAGCGGGGCCGTGTTAAGTCGTGTGTATAAGATGCGCAAACAGAGCTTCTTTCTGGGGAAAAGTCAGAGCTTGCCAACTGATTTGAAGATAACTCATGGGATACTTAAGTTGTCATACATGGCAGATATTTTCCAGCATCTCAGTGCCCTCAATCAGAGCATGCAAGGGCACAATGTTCATATGAATGCACAAGATAAGGTGCGTGCATTCACCCAAAAATTCTCTCTGTGGTAAAACAAACTGAAAGAGGGAATTACAGAAAAGTTTCCTCTCTGTAACCAAGAGTGCATCTCCTCCACTGCTGACAATGTCACGCCCATAATCCAGTCTCACCTGTCACATCTTCAGGGATATTTTAAACAATATTTCCCTGATCTGAACACCACCCACCTGGACGTTAATAGAAACCCATTTGCACCAGGGGCTGGCACTCATCTGGATCTAGTAGCCCAAGAGCAACTGATAACTTGACAAATAAGGGAGAGAGGAAAAAGTTCCCCTGCCTTCCTCTTTCAGAGTTTTGGATGTCTGTGAGAAACGACTACCCTGTTTTGTCTGAGAAGGCAATAAAGTCTCTTTTACCTTTTGCCTCAGCCTACTTGTGTGAAGCACCAGGCCCATCTGGAGGTCGAAAGTGACATGCTCCTGGCTCTCACTTAAATGAAACCACGCTTTGACAAACTGTGTAGAAGCCACCAGGCTCATACATCCCATTAGGACTTCTTCAATCAGTGAATGAAGGTGTTGTTTGATTTGAGTCACGTGTTTGTAATGCAAATGCTGCCCTGCAGGTTCAACTTTTCATCTACCAGTGCCTTAACACTGTGAAAAAAGGTACCCTGCTCAGTTAATGTATATATTTTTCCAATTTTTCCAAAATACAAAAAACTACAGAAGCTACAGAAAATTGTTAATTGTGAGAATTCTTTTTGGCTATAGTGAGTTGCCAAATAATAAAAAAAATTGCTATTGAAACAGCATTTCAGATGTATGTTTATTGCAATATGAAGTGCAATGTGTAAAAGTCTTTACATATAAAAATATATAGCTGCCTTTATATTTTAGGCAAAGTGGTCCCCTGCACAGAATCAACATATTTGGGGGTCATTGGGATTGGAAAGTTTGAAAAACCCTGGTTTAAATAATTAACAGCTCTGAATGTCTATCCTTGCTTTGAGCCCTGGGTTTTGCCTGTGAAGACTGCATTTGTTGTTAAAAAGGATAAACCAACATGAACAACAAGAAAGCTGTCTATGGGAGAAAAGCAAACCAATCTGAACCTGAGAAAAGATAGAAAAAATCAATCAGTCATTGCTCTGCCATTGAGCATAGCCAATTTGGACTGTCCTGAAAAGAAGGAAACCAGTGATGTACAAACAACCAGACATGGAACAGGTCATCCAAGGAAAACAACAGTTGATGACAAACAATGTGAGAGCTCACTGAGTTCATGCTGTTTATTGAGATTTTTAGTAACTGACTGAAATGTTTGTTGTGCTTGTAAAGTACAGATTATGCATTAATATAGGTGTTTTCTTGTCACCTTTACTGTATACTTTCGGTGTGATTGAACTTCTGTTGACTTATTTTCTTTTGCATGTGCAGTTCAAGCAGTGTTGAGTGTGTGTACATATTTTTTACACCTACAAAAGGTTTCACCAGACCTTACAATGGCAAAAATGCACCAGAATAATAAATAAAAATTCACAGAAAGTTATAGCAATGACGAAAATGCAAATTTTTTTCTACAGACCATATGAGGGGATGCCATCTGTTGAAATACCAGGTTACAGAGCTTAATGCGCTTTGCTTTCTAACATTCTGCCAGTAAAGGCTTTGTATGCTGCATGGGCGCAATAGGCCATAGCATTGGTTTTCCGACCTGCCGTGGGTCTACAGGCATATGTGATATACTGTTGAATTCGTTTTCATGAGTACATGTCATTCCTTATATGATTTTGTGAATCCATATGCATGTTTGAAAAATACAACAACCTCACTTTCTGTCACTGTTACTGGTTGCACACTATGGGCGAATGATTTCAAATTTTCATGTTTTAGTGCCCCCCCAGTAGTGCTCAAATGACATGAAAATTTCTGTGCACCCTGGGGATGCAGTCCAAATAGGTATTCTCAAATTTTATACTGATCCATCAAGCTGTTCTCTAGATACGGCCTTACATCCCATTTCGTGACTTAGCTGTAAAATCCATTTGCACGTTACAGAAGAACAGTTTTGAATATCAAAAAAACCTTCTGATAACTTATGTAGATTTGTCTGATGGTCTTCTAAGCCAAATTTGGAGAAGAAAAATTGTAGGCTGTGAAAATTTTTAAAGTGTTTATTAAAAAAAAAAAAGAAAACCCAAAAAAACAAAACAAAAACAACAAGAAAAAAAATGCGTGACGGTCTGTTGAACTTGGCATTTAAGCATTTATCTGGAATTTTGTTCCTACAAACGGTTCAGAAGTTATAAGCATAAATGTACCTTAAATTTGTCCTAATGGTGGCAGGAGAGGCATTGAGGGACAGGGCACAAAATTGGTGGAATGATTATTGGCAATATGCCCAATCAGCGTGCCAAATTCATTCAATAATAACTGACTCAATAATAATAACAACACTAAAACAATAGGTGCCTACACACTTTTGGTGCTTGGCCCCTACTAATGAATGCTTACAGATGCAACTGCGGCCTACTCATACATAAAAGGAGTACTATTTCTCTCCTATTGTGTCTCGATCTAAGCATAGGCTACAAATACAGTTAAGTATAATTTAGATATACAGCAAATTTTTAGGAGGTTTAACTGAGTTAAACTGAGGCTGAACAACTAAATGATTAATGGTATAATAACCCAGGTGCAGGACTGAGCTACTGAACTGTTATTCTTTTGTGTCTGCTCACTTTCGTTCACTTAGCTTTTTAGTAAAATTAAAAAGTAGCTTTTCATACTATTACCTTCTACCTCAACTGTCTATTCCAACACTATAATGAGACAGAAGAATATTATTTCCATCATTCAAGGGAAAAAATACTCACATTGAAATCTGACAGGAAGTCTGCCCACTGAGAGTGGACTTCAACACCAGAATGAGGGGGAAGTAGCACACTGCTACTTAACAGAACCTTTTAAACAGAATATTATACTATTATACATACTATTGTATAACAAACATAACAGGCTAATAATAATAATAATCATAATAGTTTAGCCTGCCTCTTGTTCCAGTGCTGAGCTTTGAGCAAGTTGGGTTGGTGAATCAAGATTGATTCCTTCCTCACTGTCTTTCACAATTTCCTCTTCTGCTTGTGTTAAAATTGCCTCCTGGAAGTGAGCAGAAATAGAGAAAGAATTTATATAACTATTAAAATGAAACAGCATTAAGAAAAATCAATATAGCAATCTTCAAGTGGGGCACAAAAAAAGCTATTACGTACATACGTGCCATACATTTTGGTTAGAAAATGAGCATGTGCAACACCACATAGAAAATGCAATAACATTGCTATAGAGGAGAGGCTGTGCAGGAGGAACACTTTTCCCCCCATGTTTGCACCAAGTGTAAATGAATAAAGGAGGAGAGAACTGGCTTGAAGTAAAATGCATTGTCTTTGCATTGATGCATGACAAAAAAAAAAAAAACAAGCCATCAACCACTTTATGGCTCTTGAAATTGTTGTTTCAGCTTTTTCAGAAAAATACATTTGATATATGCCTTGGACCTGTATGTTTGTCATCTTTACAATAATGAAAGTATATTCTGTCAGTAATTCTCTGTGTGGTGGGGACCAGACAGCAGTTTTAATGACAGATCAGGAACAGAGGTCATGAGGGCCTTATACTTGCTGACTAGACAACGTTAAATATGATCAGGCCTCGAGGCACTTAAAGTGAAAGTGAGATATTCCCATTAATGTCCATGAGGACATTTCTGGCTTCATTAATCAACAGTAAACTACTAAAGTTCAGTGACAGATCAGTCCAGCCTCGATCTAACCAAAGCATGCAATTTATCTACTGTTTCTACACGTTCCAGAGTTGCGGTGTTCCGTCACCATGACAAGTTCATTAGCTTAACACCTAGTAAACAAAGTAGCTAACTGTGCTGCTAACATGCCTTACATTTAATCTAAAAATTGTTCAGTTAGGTTAGCTATCCAGACGTTTGTCTAACTCGCTCTTTGGAAAGTTCACCGGCGAACAACTCACGGGATGGTTGTCGGATTCATTCCCACGGGTTTCATCACTCGAGTCTTCATCGCCCACATACGCGTTATTGTCCTGAGCTTCCTCCGGTTCCTCGCCGTTAGGCACCAGGTGCACGAGCCATGCACTGAGTCGCGTGTGGAAACGAACCGGTGAGCAGAGAGTGCGCACTTCATTGAGCAGCCTCCGACTCGTAAAGTAATCTTCCAATTCGGGGCATTTACGGTGCACGTGATGACCGGCCGCGATGTCCCGGTAATGGTGAAACGGGGTTTGTACGAAAGCCGAACTCGGCCCTCCGTCGATCTCTATTAATGGCGAGTTGAATGGGTTGTTCAAATAGGAATCGATGTTCACTCGAACGCCTATCAAACTAAGAAGGATCGCAAGCTGAATCAGACCGTCCATAAAACATTTCTTCATGTGCTGCATGTTTCTAATCGATTCGTCTTCACAAAGCCTCCACTAATACTACTCTTCAAACAAAGAGTTGAAGAAAGGCTGCCCAAACAAAAGAACACGCGTTGCCTCTCTTCTCAGACAAAGGGAACAGCCCAGACCGGCGAAAATGTTTCCTAAGTAGCTAACACACACTATCCCCGGCTTCTGCTAACTTCCTGATAGGACTCATCTCACCAGCGAGGCACTTGAGCGCAAGACACACAGAGCGAAGCGAAGCACTTTTACACGATATACTCATAATACCGTGTCTCAACTTTCCCCTACAATCTTAAACCGGAGACGACAAAAAAGCCCGACGAGGAGACAATGTTTATCTGTATAATGACCATGAGCTCGCCTCTAAACTCTATAGCAACAAGCTCCGATTGGACGATATGCCTCATCTGTCTCTCTCTTTTTTTTTTTTTTTTTTTTTTAAACAACCAATCATACAAATGTCTTTTGTAGCGCTCGTGGTTTGACTAATATCTGAATAGAATTTTCTAGAAGGTAGTTAGAAGTATAAAGCTTATAGAGATCTGTATGAAAATGTAAAACATAGGAAATTCGATGCATCTTCATAGCAGCATTTAAAACCCCACGGAAATTACACTTAGTGTGAACAACTCTGAGGTCACATCCGGACACTCCCTCAGTAGTTTGACCTACTAACGCGGTTCACTTATATTGTACTCAGGCATCAGCTGGCACAGCTTTAACTGCTGTAATCTGTTAGGGAGGACCCGAGCAATTCGTTTGGGACTATACTTGATTAGACTAATCACTGTTGCCATTATGCTACAAATAGTTTTTATGGTACCTGTCTGATGAGCCTTAAAGACATGTTCTACACAGTGATGCCAAGGGCAGATCAGTGCTGTGTTCATATAGTTCACCACTTTAACCCAAGTCAAATAAATTAATGGAAATAAAAATAAAATAAAAATAAAGGAATGGAGTAAAGTTAAGTGGACACAAAATGGAAGATACGAGCTGTAATGATGTAAATGCTTATAAAGGTTTTAAGTGGACAGTGGATAGATTTTAACCAACCGGACTTTCGCGAAAACTGATGGATTTACTGGTTGCACAATTGCACTATTTGTCCATATAGTACACAATAATAGAAGGGATTTATTTATAATTGCACTATCTGTTGCACCCAGATGAGGTTGGGTTCTCTTTTGAGCCTGGTTCCTCTCAAGGTTTCTTCCTCATATTGCCTCAGGGAGTTTTTCCTTGCCACCGTTACCTCTGGCTTGCTCATTAGGATAAATTCACATATTTACAATATAATTTTTGAATCTACTTATTTCTGTAAAGCTGCTTTGTGACAATGTCCATTGTTAAAAGCGCTATACAAATAAAATTGAATTGAATTAAGTTCAAGCAGTTAACTTTGGCTGTTAGCTAGCTAATGATGGCCGGCAACCTAAAGTTAGCATACCCTAAATAGTTAGAAAATTACCTAAATACACTCACTTTATTAGGAATACCTGTACACTTTCTCATTCATGCAATTATCTAATCAGCCAATCGTTTGACAGCAGTACATTGCAAAAATTCACGCAGATACAAGCCACCAGCTTCAGGTAATATTCACATCAACCATCAGTATGGAGAAAAAAAAAATTAATCTCCGTGATATTGAGCATGGCATGATTGTTGGTGCCTGATGGGTTGGTTTGAGTATTTCTATAACTGCTGATCTCCTGGGATTTTCACACACACAACAGTCTATAGAGTTTACTCAGAATGGTGCAATAAAGGAAAAAACAACCAGTGAGCGGCAGTTCTGCGAACAGAAACACCTTGTTGATGAGAGAGGTCAAGGGAGAATAGCCAGTCTAGTTTGAACTGACATAAAAGGCTACAGTAACTCAGATAACCACTCTGTACAATTCTGGTGAGCAGAAACGCATCTCAGAACGCACATGTCGAACCTTGAGGCGGATGGGCTACAACAGCAGAAGACCATAACAGGTTCCACTTCTGTCAGCCAAGAACAGAAAGCTGGTTTCTGCTGTAAATTTTTCTGCTCTACTTTGTGATAAAGGAAGGGACATAACAGGTTTAATAAAACTATTACCATATTCTAACCCTAAGCAAATTGTACATCTAACTAAACATTAAAAATAATAAATACCTAAACCTACATAACCTACATCAAGTGAATGAAAAATAGAAGCACTTCATTAATCATATGAAGAAAGTATAATATACTACACATATAAGAGCAGATACTACACCTAATCTTAATGTGAATGCTATAACTAGGTTTCTGTTTACAGCAGCAGAAATTTTGATCACTGTAAATTCTAATAATAGTAAAATGACATCACAAGAACCTGAGGGTGTGCTGTGGTATCTGGCACCAAGACGTTAGCAGCAGGAGCAGAAAGACAGGACAAAGTTCACCAAGAGAAAAGTTCATGAAATTGAACAAGAGGGTAACATAGAAATGTTCATAGGCACCACTGAAGAAAAGCAGAGTGGGGAGAAAAATGCACACAGTGGACACAGTAGCTGCTGCCACAGGAGTGGAAAAAGACAAATGGACAGAAACATTGAAAGTAAATAATAAAACACTTACTTTTAAACCGGATACAGGAACGGAGTGCAACGCATTTTCTTAAAAAGACTTCAGAGGTGTTGCAGGGAAAACCTGTCGATGGACAAAACAAACTGTATGTTAATTGCGTATTCTGGCCACAAGATGGAGCCAAAGGGTAAAGCAAAGCTCGCGTGCCAGTATAAAGACAGTAAAGTTGAGCTTGAATTACAGATCACAGAGAGTGCTTCATCTGCCATTCTGGGAAGATCAGCCTGCACAGAATTAGTACTTGTCCAGATAATCTACAAAGTAGACTGTGACAAAAAAATTCAGAGATCCTGAAAGAGTTTGATGATGTGTTTATTGGCATGGGATGCATACCAGGGTTACACTATATCAAGATAGATCCAACAGTGTCTCCTGTGATACATCCACCAAGGAAAGTCCAGACTGCACTAAAGGACAAAATAAAAGCAGAACCCAACAGAATGGAAAGCCTTGTTTTTGAGAAGTGGGAAGAACACACTGACTGGGTCAATAATGTGGTAACTGTAGTAAAGCAAAGCAAACTAAGAATCTGCATTCATCCATAAGATTTAAATAAGGCCAGAAAGAACACCACACTCTCACTACAGGGGAAGAGGTGGTGAGTGAATTGCCAAATGCAAAGGTCTTCTCAGTGTTAGACTCTAACCATGGGTTCTGGCAAATCCAGCTTGACGAAGAAAGTTCCAGACATTGAACATTTAATATTTAATAAGATAAGAATGTCAGAAGTAAAGTACATAGGACATTAGGACATTTACTGAGTGGAGAGGGTTTGAAGCCAGACCAAGATAAAATCAAAGCAATTGTGGAGATGCCTGAGCTAACCCAGTCGTTGATATGGTGTTGCTACTTAGTTGCTATGAACAGTTAAACAAGTAAAGGTTAAAGGGTTAAATGCTAGGTTAAAGAATGTAACATTGTTAAATTGTTGCTAGCATATTCAGTTTGGTTGCTAGGGTGTTCCTAGGTGGTCACTAATTATTTTGTTGTCATGTTGTTAAAAAATGTAAAACATTTAACATTTATGTGTGTAAATGTTAAAAAAGCTAAAGGCTAAGTTAAAGTGAAAAAAGAAAAAAACACCATGAAAATGTTAAAATATTTCCATCATATTCAAGTTGGTTGCTAGGGTGTTGCTAGGTGGTTACTATGATAATCAAGTTGGATGATGGAGCATTGCTAATTCGTTACTAATGCTGCATTTGTGGTGACTTGCAAGTGGTATTTTGCAAGTTGCAATAACATAATTTCCCACCTTGGCACATTTGACATGTAAAGTGGAAAAAAAAAAAACATGGACACCTCCATGAAAGTGTGTCTCAAGTTTGTCAGAACATGTAAAGCTACTTTAACCACACTTTTACAGTTACAGACCTGAGTGGCTATAGGTTCTGTTCTACTATAGTGAATTTCAAACAGTCATGCAATGTTATGGATTGAAATTGCAATACAGCAACAACAGCTGACAATAGCGAGTAACATTAGCAACAAGCTAGCCAATGAACTCTAGCGACTAGTGTCAGCAACAACCTAGCCAGCGGACAATAGCAAGTAGCATCAGCTACATCTTAGCTGGCGAACGTTGTCACCCAGATGAGGATGGGTTCCCTTTTGAGTCTTGCTCCTCTCGAGGTTTCTTCCTCATATCGTCTCAGGGAGTTTTTCCTCACCACCTTTGACTCTGGCTTGCTCATTAATAATAAATTCATATATTTAAAATATATTTCTTGAATGTGCTTATTTCTGAAAGTTGTTTTGTGACAACGTCTATTGTTAAAAGCATTATACAAATAAAATTGAATTTAAATGAATTGAATAACTGTAATGATGATTACCTTTTCAAAATAGTGATTAGGATAGTGAATGTTATAGATTTAAGTACTGTGTCTGTATATTAATTGATCTAAAGCCAATACTGCTATAAACTAATTTAAAAGAAGGGAAGGGGTATTTTACACTGTTCACAGTGTGAGCAGCCATGTTGATTTCACGTCACTCGGTAAACAGTCCCAAATTGATGAGTTGAATAGCTTTTACCAGTTTTAGGCAGGGAATTACAAGTCATAACCTTGCCTCGAATGCAGCATAAGCTAATCCAGGTGGTTGCTAGCAAATTCATGTTGGTTGCTAGGGTGTTGCTATGTGGTTGCTATGTTATCCCAGTTGGTTGCTAGGGTGTTGCTAGGAAGTTTCAGTATGATCCCCGGGTGGTTGCTAGGTTGTAGCTAGTCTGCCAACATAATAATAAGAATGAGGAGAAAAGTATGTTGGCTCTGTCAAACTACCGTAAATGTCTGGATTACTAAACATACAGGTGCAAGACCGAATCACGAACAATCCTAAACCTCAATTAATCCTCAGAGATTAATCGCTCAATTAAGCTTACATCTGATGTATTTAATGATGACAAGCTTAAACATTGTAAGTACAATCACGTCATGAATTTTTCAAAATATACAGATTGGCTGTTGTCACAGTAAACTCATAATCGAAGACCCATTACACAATGTCATATTACAATAATACAAATTAAAGTGAAAATGAAAGTGTTATTGATTTCATACTATATGAGCAATCTGCTGACAAATTACAAAGCCATGGTTACAAATTAAAAGTGCCGGTCCCAAGCCCGATAAAATGGGAGGGTTGCACCAGGAAGGGCATCTGGCGTAAAAACTGTACCAAATCAAATAATGCGGAACAATGATCCCCTGTGGTGACCCCTAACGGGAGCAGCCGAAAGAAGGACAACAGCAACAACATTTAAATGCAAACAATAATAATTTGTCTATTTATTGGAGCCTTAGAGATTTTTATTCCTGAACTTTCTGCTGTTAGAACACATTAGATAGGTCCATGTGACATTATTTATAGGCCTACTTGTTATCATATAGTCCTATTGTTTTTGAGTTATTGAGGTTTGGATTAAACCCATTCAATTCAAGTGACCAGTCAAACAGTCTAATAATTATTAGAGCTCTGTAAATAAATACTGTATAATAACCTTGATAATGGGTTGTGATTTCCAACACTGTAACAAAGTAAAAAAAAAAAGAAAATCATGGACTCCCTGGCTATATATCATGGACCCCAGTTTGAGAACTGCTACTCTAGTTAAATATAAAACTATCATATTAATACACAAGTGTAGGCTATGCTGGCTTTGCTGAAAATTTATCTGATGTGAGCATTTAAATGATTTTCATCAGAAATGTTTTCATTTTTCCTTTTAATTTTTTCAATGGTCTAGTGGATCTGGAACGTATCCCAGGAACACTGCACCTAGGGGGAATTTATCCTAGCTATCCTCCTACTGCCATGTTTTGGGAAGTGAAAGGAAATGAAAAAACTCGGAAAAACCCACACAGACATGGAGAGAATATGCAAAACTCAACACAGACAGCATACTGAGCTCAATATCAAACCTGACACGCTGGATCTGTGAAGCAGCACTGTGCCATCATGCTGCTCCCCAGACAAACCTTTCTGACACAGTTTGCATTTTGCATCTCAGTCAAAGATTTCTTGTGTTATACCTGACTGATTATTGAACATCATTGCCTCTAGTTATGTCATAATGTTCTTTGGCCTCTGTGTTATCACAGGATGAACCTCATTACGCTCTATCAGTCATGTGGTTCAGCAAATATTTACCAATATTTCCCTGTTCAGGTCAATCAAAAATGAGTGCTTGATGTTGTCGTTGCTTTTATTTTCCACACTATTTACTATGTTTGTTCCAGTGTTGTCTCGGAAAATTTTGTATTAAAGATACTTTAATTCAGAGTCCACGAGGGAGGTTCATCCAAACAGAATTTATGCTAATAGCTGGGTACATTCCTTAAGAATACAAAAAGACTCAGGAATGCCTTGGAAATTAGGCTTTTGGGATTATAATTGGGTAAAGAGATTCCAGTTTGACAAACTGGTATTAACTCATGATTGGGAAGAGGGCAATGAAGATATAATTTAAGCCTTTTTTGATTAATATTAATATCAGCGCTAATTGAACAAATTTAACTCAGTTCAAGTTTTTGCTGAGTAAGAAGTTATCAAGAGGTATGGGAACTGACATAGTGCTGATCTGTGCAACTCAATTATATCAATCAGTTAGCCTACATGCTACCAAAAAGTACATTGCATTTGTGTAAGCAGATAAAACACAGAGTGGCTTGTGCTATGCGTTTTAAAATCCTTCAGTATGACAGTTATACTTTATTATACATTTTCATTAAAAAAAAAAAACCTAAGTATTTTGTGTTCTTGTTTGGGCAGACAAGTTCATTTATTTTAAGTTTTCCTTTCATCCATGCTGACAAATCCAAATCACTGCGATTTTCTCAGCTACTATAAGATATGTTAATTTTGTGCCACAAACACCTCCCACTTCAGGGGTATGTGTATGTTCAAATCCATAGTAGGGTATATATAGGCTAATCTTTGATCCCTCTAACTGTGTTTTTACCCTGTGGATCTGCATGTTGAAATCTGAGACCACAGCAAAGGTATGCACAGAGAAAACGTGAGACACATATTGAAATGTAAAATATTTACTGATTAATAGCTGTGTGATATTGTGTGCCACACTAATATGCAAGAGACAGTTTTATTTTATATTTTATGAAGTGTTATCTTTCTACATTCTTCATTATATGCTTAAGTCAGTTTCCATGGGTGCAATATAATACAATCATTCAATGTCATAATAATAAAAGTGTATAGAGACCAACTGCATCTATGCACATAAATAAATAAGGCATCATGAAAAAAGTTCACGTGTTCTAATTCATCTAAATCATACAGGTGTGCAGAAGGGGGTCAGCAAATGGAATCACTCTGACCACCAAATAACTGAGAGACAATCCTGGAGAAAATAGAACCCTAAGCACAGAAGAAAATCAGTAGTGATGCACAGAACGTAATAACCCCAGCAACTAAAGAAATATTGCAGTGCAACCATGGAAGAAGAGGACCAAAAACAACACAATGAACAGTAAAATAAAATTTTTTTACCGTTGCTAACTGTTGAGTATTCGCAAATTAGAATAATAACACTTGAAAGTGATGTAAAATAAGAATGAGGTTATAAAGTTGGTAGATGTAGGTTACATGTTTGCAAGGACACAGTGAATGCTCAGAACTGATCTTAGTCTCTGTCCCAAGAAACATATAGATGTAGACTGTGGCGTATTAACCTGTAGAAGGTTCTCATGTGATTTGTTATAAATGCAACAGCATTTGTGAAGTCTTGAAGAGACAGGAAGATCTTGAATGAATCAAGGGGCACAGATATACACAGCCTTGTCACTAGTCTCAGGCATATTTTTTTCTCAGGTTTTGGTAAGTCAAAGCTGTTCCCCTACACTTGTTCTTTGCTGTCATACTGATAATAAATCCAGACTGTCTATAGGCCTTGAATCTAATTGTGTATAACTCTAATCAAAAACTCATGAAAGTTTTAACAGTTATTTAAGTAGCTTATACTTAAAGAGCATGTGAGGGAATGTGGGGGTCATACAGTTCTTTATAATATCTTTGCACTTTTTTTTTTTTTTTGTTAACTGTTTATTGAATTTTCTCTTTTTTTTTCTCCAGACCAAGTAGATACAGCAGTACAAAACAAAAAGCAGCTGTGTAGATCTAGAGCCCCCCAGCCCAACCCAGTTGAGAAGTTGAGAGTACCATTGATATAATATCTCTGCACTTATTCAGAGTCCATTCACTTTAATCTGTTTAAACAAAATATACCTCAGTATTTACTGCAGCCATAAAGCTGCTATAACTTTATTCATGACTTTGGTGACACTGTGTTTAAAACGTGAAAATAAAGTTTTAAAAACATAACATATTACATTAGTATTATGAAAACTTAGTATACGAGTTGCTTCATTTCCTCTTGGAAGTGTTACTCAGAGGCTGGGTGTGACATTAGCATGTGGTGGCGGCTGTTATGGGCACAGTTTAGGCAACTCCCTTGAGGAGAAACAGAGAAAAAAACTTTCTCAAATTGCCATTTCATACAACAAACAGACCACGGAATCCTTTTCTTCCTTCTGCACCCATGTATATTATATATGTGTATATTCCTTCTGCACCCATGTACATGATATATATATATATATATATATATATATATATATATATATATA
>CM075025.1:18726049-18739083 GCA_037576675.1 Pangasius sanitwongsei | reverse complement strand
ATATATATATATATATATATATATATATATATATATATATATATATATATATATATATATATATGTATATATATATCTTATAGTTTGAGTCCTGATTGCCAAACTCTAGTAAGTCTTTTGGCATTAAACTTAGTTGAGTAAAATTGCATGAAATTGCAGCTATGACTCGTGAAACTTACAGACAAGCTGTAAACTTGCATATAAACAGTGGCACTTTAATGATGAAGCATGAGTAACATCTCCCAGCCATTTCAACATCATGTGCTGAATTGCACATTTTAATAACATATTGCACAAGCTTTGAAAATGACATGATTTCTATTTTTCATGATTTTTCACAGAATCATAAATTATTCAGTGTATTTGTGCTAAGAGGAAATTAATTGAAAGTGATTATATACAAAAATAATTAAGATTTGGGTAATGCTATCTGATTAATTCCCTTCCCACCTTCCTAATACACTTGAACTGGGTGGTTAAGCACGACAGTTACAGTGGCCACTAGGGGTCGTGACACCACAAGGTGTTGTTTGATTTACAAATGAGGTCATGAGAGACACTCACAGTCTCCTCTTTTGTTTCATTCATTTAGTTTACAAATGAATATTAAAATTTAGACGACAGATTTTGTGTGGTAATATTTTAAAATGTTACTAGGAATCAGACAAGCCACATTTAAATTAATACGTCACTTTAATCTTTTTCACTAACCTGACACACTGCACAAGTGTAGTTCAGCAGTGAAAATGGGCAAATTTCTCCGTCAATGTACCTCCGCTAAACAAACTACTGTTGTGTCTCAAATCATATACTTATGTACTACGCTAGACCCTTATTGAATACCAACACTAACTAGTTTTCCTATTACATTTGGTATTTGAATTTTAAAAACATCTCATGTGGCTTCAAACCTATGGAAAGATCTGTTTTGTGTACCAGTCTTCTGGATTTTTTGGATGGCAGAAGAACGTTTTAAACAGAGACAGAGCTTGTCAGTGTGTGGAACTTTGCTGTGAATGAAATTGCTAAACATTTTACAGTTAGGCTTGAAAACCTGATGGACACACACAAAAACAGACAGGTCGGCAAGGCTGGTCACCGTAAAGGATGTAAAGCCCCTTTTCTAACTCTTGGGACCCCTATATGTGCATTGAGCCAGACCCTCAAATGGCCCTGGAATATGTCCAACAGCACTTGTGTGTAAAGCCATTAAGAGTGTGTGTGTGTAAAGCCATTAAGAGTAAAATTTTGGCCTTAAGTGTCAAAACCTCTTTGAATTTAGTAATTTTACTTTTATACTTAGACCTAATAATGGGAGTAACGTACAAATATTCTTTAGCAAACCCATTCCAACCACATGGAATGACATAGTAATCACAGAACAACACCCTAGCAATCACTTGGCATACCATTGCAACCAGCTAGCAACACCTTAGCAATGAACTGGAATTCCACAGCAACCACCTCGTAACAACCTAGCACTGCTTGTTTTATCAGTTTATCAGTCAGACTAATATATGCTGTAAGCAATCAATGACAAGAAGTTGAGGTTTACTTCCATACTCTGCAGTTAAGATTCACCAAGTAGTTGGACATTGTAATTGACTCAGTTTTTTTATATGGTGTAACTAATCAATCAAAACTCACACAGGCTGATTCATTTAAATGGGTCATTTGAAAGAAGTAAATCACTAAAATGAGGCCTAGTGCATACAATTACTAACAGATTAACAACAGATATTGGCTTTATTTTACTGAATTTATTTGGCTATAGAAGAGTCAAGCTATGTTCTTTGCATCCTAATGAAGTTTTACCCCTATATGACTCAGCATTTCAAATAATACACACTTAATTGGCGATAGATGGGAGTTAGCCCATTAGTCATATGATGTTGAGGGGATGCCAAAGTAGCATTCATATGGCATGTGGAATTTAGCACTAAAAGCTGGGAGCAAAAGCTAATGAACAAGCTCAGCCTTGTGGGGCTAGAAACCATGCTCTCACATTTCAAGGAAACCTGCTGTGCAAGGTTAACTAAGTGTTTTGATTTGTTGGATTTGAGTTCAGGAATAACTGTAGGGCATTTTGCTAGCATTTTGGGTAGTTATTTCTTCACAAGGAATATTTGCTAATTTTCTTTCTGCTAGTTGACAATGCCAACCAGCAATGCCGTAATGTAATTTTTTTCCTTGACACTTCTTTGTACATCAAATGCAATATGCTTGATGCTTGTTCTTTTGGAAATGGGACGGATTTAACTTGGAAGATTTGTCCATTAAGTGTACATTAAGCTCTCATATTGTCATTTAGCAGTATCCATAATACTCATAATACTTATGACGACTGAAAACTGAAACTGGATCCCTAGATCCAAATCCACCTTAAAAACAGGGATCTACAGTACATTTTAAACAGACACATTTTACTAAAGCTGAGAACTGATCTAACTATTTTTCCAATTTGTGGTTGATAAGCATGGGTCCAGAGGCCTTCTCTAACCTGCTATTGCATCACCACACAGATTTTCTGTCTACTGTGTTGTATTAAGAGCTTAATTTCTAATCCTCTTTAATATGTTCCCAATTCTCATTAAAAACGTTGTGCTTGTAGACTTATTGCTGAGTGCTTAGTGCTGAATCACATTCTTTCTCCTGATAAATAGCATTTCTGTCTTTTCCAGTGACGTCTCTGAAATGGAGGACATGATAGGCAGTCTCATTACGAAGGTACTGTTGATTTCTTATAAGTACAGTTTTAACTTTTCAATACAATAGATCCTTAAATGAGAAAAGCTACACTTGAATTTACATTCTTTTTGAATATTATGTTCCTGTTCTAAAACTATTAGCAGAATGCATACAAATATGTTTCTTATCTCTTGTCTTCTTTGTTATACAATGTCAACAAGTTGTGTCTTTGTTTTGGAGAGTTGGCAGTTGTAGTCAGATTGATGAATGCTTTAATTGGATTCTCCAGAGTTAATTCACACATTATGCATTGTCAGGCATCCATTCTGTTCTGTGCAAACATGGAAGAATTGGAAATGGCTTAATGCAAGATTCACAGACAAGTGTAAAAGCTCTAAAAGTTTGCTTGATTTATTATAGTATATTGTAGCGTGAAGAAAATGTATGCATTACAAATTTACACATGCATGCGGGACAAGTGGCAAATGAGTGAATTGGTGTTAGTTTGCTGTATGATCGCTTTGCATTACCTGCTAATCCACTCCTTGGTAAAGATAGGTTGAAAAAAGTTATGTAAAAATATTTTTGTAGTTAATTAGCATAAGCTCATCAATCTGCAGCAATGCAACAATGCTTGATGAGATTGGAGAATAATAAGGAAGGAGTCTGAGACCACTTCCTCTATACAAGGGCAGTGGTAGCTCAGTGGTTAGGTCGTTGGGCTACTGATCGGAAGGTCATGAGTTCGATCTCCAGTACTGCCAAGCTGCCACTGCCAAGCTGCCACTGCTGGGCCCTTGAGCAAGGCCCTTAACCCTCAACTGCTCAGTCGTATAGATAAGATAAATGTAAGTCGCTCTGGAAAAGGGCATCTGCCAAATGCCATAAATGTATACAGACTCTCTCTAGATCCTCCAGGGTCCTAGGTTCTCTCTTGTGTTTTATCCTGTTCAGCCCAGTCCACAGGTTTTCAATGGGCCTTATGTCAAGGGACTGGGATGTAAAAAGTTAAGGAGCTTGGAAACTGACAGAAGTATTTGAACATGAACTTCATATATATAAATAATATACATGTAAAATTAAACAAAATTAAATACTTAATGTGGTGTATTTAATAAACGTACATTTTTATCTCTGTTTTTCCCCTTTGATTTTAATCTGCTAGGGGTAAGAGTTCAGCTCTTAAAAAAGTCAGAACCATAGGATTTCAGATTTTAAAAATTCAGAACCCTAAATACAAATTCCAAAAATTTAACTCTCACAAATTCAGATTTTATGGAAATTAGGTCAAAGGTCAATCATCCAGGTTTCCCAGTGAAAAGTAGACCTTTGCAGGAACATCAGTCTCACATCATCACAGATCCTCCACCACACTTATCATTGGTGATTAGATTCTAATCTGTCTAATCTAATCCTTATTTTTATGCCAAATCCATCTTGAGTGTTGACAGAGACATCTATTATTGTCTCACCTGGCCAAAGGACCTGGTTCTAGTCAAAGTTCTAGTAGTGTCTAGTGAACCCTTGGCACTTACATTTATGGTTAGATGACAGAAAAGTCTTTTTTTTCTGGCACATCTTTCTAATACTTTGCTGGCATTGACGTGGCATCTAATTGTACTTGGCGACCCCAAAGTTCTGCTGTCTTCTGCACATCTCCAACTGTGAACCTTTGAGAATTTTTTTGCCTCTCCTCATTTTGAATGGGGCAAAATATACACTATATGGCCAAAAGTATGTGGACCCCTGACCATTGCACTCAAAACCATGGGCATTAACATGGAATAGGTTCCCAACCTTTTCTGGTATAACAGCATCCACTTTTCTGGGGAAGCTTTAAACTAGATTTTAAATGGCCTGGGCCATTCGAGTTCTCTCACATCAACCTTGGCAAACCATGTTTTTATGGACCTTGCTTTGTGCACAGGGGCATTGTCATTATGAAACATGCTTGAGTCCTTTAGTTCCAGTGAAGGGAAAGCTTAATGATACAGCATATTAAGACATTCTAGACAGTTGCATGCTTCCAACTTTGTTGCAACAGTTTGGGGAAGAACCACATATCAGTGTGGTGGTTAGGTGTCCACAAACTTTTGGCCATATAGTGTCCTTGTGTCCTTTTCCAGGTAGATGCACCTCTGGTTGTTTTAAGCTTTTTAATTACTGGCCTAACAGTTTATATGGGCATTTTCAGGCATGTAGCTATTTTTTTATGGCCATTGCCTGATTTATGAAGGTATACATATTTTTGTCTCATTTAATTCTTAATAATTGTATTCTCAGATCTTCCTCATGTAGACAAGTGACTAAGAGAATTTAGAGTCATTTAGAATTTAGGTGACTGGTTCATGGTTGGTCCCTGATCTGAGCCCTGTGGGGCGTGTTGAAGACAAGAGTCCACAAGAGTGGACCTGGGGATCTGGAGAGATTATGTATTGACGAGTGGGCTCAGATTCCTTGCTTTGCAGTCTCTAATCAAGCATTATAGGAAAAGACACGGTGCAACTGTTAATTGAAGGAATATATTTTCTTCAATTGAAGATTATTAAAGGTTCAATTAATGATTTCCTTATATTTTCAGTGTGAGATTAGTCATTTTCCATAGACTTTTTTTTACCTATCTTTTACTAAGCGTGTCAATAATTCTGGAACTCTATCAGCAGGTAAAACTATTTTAATAGCTGTAGTTTGCCTTACAACATAAGCACAAGTTGAACAGTGTACCTCAAATACCTTTAGGATTTGGGAAAGCATTCAGCATTTAAATGTTTGTCAGATTTCAGTGCCTCAAATTAACAATAACACTATATGGCCAAAAGGTTGTGGACACCTGACCATCACACCCATCACACTTGTTATACATCTCATTCCAGATTTAATTCCCCTTAGCTGTTATAATGAGCTCCACTCTTCTGGGAAGGCTTTACACTAGATTTTGGAGTGTAGCTGTGGGGATTTGTGTTCATTCAGCTCCAAGAGCATTAGCGAGGTCAGGGATTGATGTTAGGATGTTGAGTTGTTGTTCCAGTTCATCCCAAAGGTGTTCAGTGGGGTTGAGGTCAGGGATCTGTGCAGGACACTCGAATACTTCCACTCCAACCTTCACACACCATGTCTTCATGGAGCTCAGTGTGCACAGGGGCATTGTCATGCTGGAACAGGTTTGGGCCTCTTAGTTCCATTGAAGGGAAATTGTAATGCTACAGCATACAAACACATTCTATACAATTGTGTGCTTCCAACTTTGGGGCAACCATTTGGTGAAGAACCAATGTGATGTGATGTGATCAATGTGATGATCAGGTGTCCACAATCTTTTGGCCATATAGTGTTCTAGTGACAGCATTTCAGGTGAAAACTTTTATTCAAAATTTTTAAAGGCATTATTTTACTAATATTCAAATATTTGTGTTTTCAAATACCTCCTTTACCAGTCAAAGTTTGCATTATACTTCATTTTCATTTATTTCTTAAAAAATAGCTATACAGGATGATGACTGCAGTAGGTTTTTTTTATGCTGGCAAATTCAGTTTGTAAACAACTACATTGCCTTCTGGTGGATTATAGATTCTTACACAATTTTTTTGGAGAATGCTAATTTGATTTCTGCTAAATAATACTCAAAATATGTAATTTACACTTTGACCTTACAAAAATGTTTGAATATTTGAAAATACAGACTCATCCATAGCATCTAATTTCTTTGAAACCACACATGACTCATGATTAATTTTCATTTGTGAATGTGTTACAGGAATTTGTAAGTGTATGGGTACGGGATCCCCAGCTTCACAAAGAAGATTTCTGGCACACACACATTGACTACGAGATCTGTCTTCAGGTAAGGCCAAACATCATCCATCTGCATTAACTCTGTTTCATATTTCTTGTGATTAAGTTCAGTCCATCCAAAAAGACAGCCACACTCATTGTGAGGATGCAGACTATTTGAAAATGGTTATCTTTTTTGCCCTTTATCATTCCTGTGATTGGATTTTCTATACAGCACTAACATTTAACTAAATATTTTTTCTCCCCTCTTTGTGCTTTCTCTAAGGCATCATTAAGTTTAAAGTACCTCTGAATATGAAATATTAATTGATATTAATTAATATTAATCTTTTAATGGCCAAATAGCCATAAACATGGCTTAAGAGCATCTCACTTACAAACTTGTCCTTACTGAAAATGGCAGAATGTGCAAGAATGAGCTATTTGAAATGCCCCAGCCAGCTAGTTAACTGGTAGTAAATTAACTTGAACTTGAATCACAAATGGGATTTCATTGTCTGAGTCTTAAACTTTAACTGAGTCTCCGAAGTTCATTTAACAGTATCCAAACCTGTCAAATATGCTGTAACACCCAAATTTAAAAATTTTAAAATGGAATTTCTACAGCTAAAAGTTTTATGGTACCACATAATCCCTTAATAATCAGACATGATTGTTTCACACAGCCAAGCCTAATTTTTGACTTCATAATACATAATGATTCCTGAATATTTTTTAGTTCAGGTTTTTTAGTTCAGTGTTCACACATCATCATGTCCCAGCCTTAGAAAGAAGTTCAGCTTTACACAGTGCCGATGGTAGCAAGCCCACCACCTAACGCAAGCTTTCCATTGATTGATTATTTTCCAGTGACAGCATATCCTGAAGTGTCTTATGCCTCTTATGCCACAACCATTTGCCAATTTTTATTTATTAAAGACATGTAACATGTACTTTGGGGAAAAAACCAAACATTTTTTGTTACATTTTATGCTATGGAACATCCATAACACAACATTGTTCTGGTTATCACTTAGACTATGTTATAGCAGTCATTAACCACCCAGCCCCCTTTTTCTTCCTCTCTCTTCAAGTTAATAAGAATACAGAGAAACCACAAAGTCCTCCACCCAGAAGACTTTCTGTTGTCAGAAAACTGAAGGCATAGCGTCATATAAAACATAACAGGTGCTATTATATTATTAATTATTAATGCTACTATTAATTTGAATGAAACAAAGTTACAGAAAGTACTCATTTCATTTCTGAATCACAAACAGTGCAAAACTGTGCATTTTTATCTGCACAAAACTAAAAAAATGCTATGAAGAGGTTTAATATTGTAAACAAAATGTAGTAAAGGTTCACCATATCTTTTTTTATCAATTATTATAATCTTAAATTTTAAAAAATTATAAATTCTCCCAAACGTTTGATTGAATAAAGTATCTGACCTAGGGAAAATGTTTGCTTGAAACATTATGAGGTCTGTCATTTTAACTGGAAATAGAGCTCCAAAAAATGCCCAGCTTCTGTGACCTCTTCTTCTTTTTTTTCAGTTTATTGGCAGTTGGCAGACCAGCTTTTGGTGCATTACCGCCACTAACTGAACTGGAGTGTGGCGCATTGATGGGAAATTATCACTCTAACAGTCTAATAAAAAAAAGGAATAACTATATTCTTGACTCAAGACCTGTTGCTTTTAAAAACCCCATAACTGCATTTCACTGGTATTCTCCCATGTTTTTAGGCAGAAGATTTTCCAGTGACATTATATTAATTTTCATCAGGGGATTGATTATTGATTATATTGATTATATGTAAATTTGCATTTAACCTTGTGTGTCCTATACATAGTCTAGTAATTATTGCTTCTTCCCTTCTTCTTGATACTGAAGTCGAATCTCCTGTTGCCACATTTTTCTGAATTTTAAACAGATGCCTCCCCTTTACCTCTCTATCCCATTGATTCTGGCAGATGTTATTTACCACATTAAGGATACATGTCTTGGCTTCTGATTTACACTTATTGATGGTGATCCCTACATTATTGCCTTTAAGTAAGTTCTTTGCCAGTTTATCTACCACCTCATTGCCCTCCACCCCTACATGCTCCACCCCTGCTGAAAATTCCTCCATTATGTGTCCTATACAAAAATTGCATGAATTCAAATATAATCTCTTGTCTACTATCAGAATGGCCAGATTGCCAGCTTTTGAGGGCTGCCAGAGAATCTGTACATATAACCCCTCTCTCAAAATTCATTACCTCCACTCACTGAAGAGCAATGGAGAATTGCAACTAATTCCACAGTAAATACTGATAAATTGTCTTATGTTCTCTTTCTGATGGATAGCTGATATTTAGGAACAAAAATGGCTGCTCCAGTTTTCCCTAAGACTGGATCTTTTGATCCATCTGTAAAGATATGTATCATGTGGCTATACTTCTTTTCAATGTACTGTTCAACAATGTATTCTTCTGATACTAGCTCATTTTCCTTAGTTTCTTGGAGTAACTAAATGCCTATGCAAGGCCTTGAGAAACATCCACTGTGGAACTGTGAGCAATGGCACAGTTTGACTACTTTCAAAACATCTCCAGGAGCAGTCAGACTGTGCCACTGTAGTCAGTGGCACAGTTTGACTGCTCCTGGAGATGTTTTGAAATCTCCACAACATGTGGGAGTGCCTGAGTCTGCACTGCATCAATTTTCTAAAGAAGTGTTTCACATGCTAAATCATAAGCCATGCATCCATAATATACTGCAGAGCTAATAAGGGCACAATATTTTTCTGAGTGAGTTGTGACTCACCCCCCACTCACATCCTGCCAGGCATCTCATGACATTCAGGGCTTTCTTGCATTAGTCACCAATTTCTCTATATGGATACCGAATGTTAATTTTTCATATTTTCATTTCGCATATTACTATTCTTTCTGATACCTCCCATCATCTTTATCATGCCCCATATATCTGAGATTCTCATCCTATAGTATTTCAGAATTCTCTCCAGTAATGTCACTTTGCAATTCTTATAGTTTTTCTGACTATTGCTTGTGCTCCCCTATAATTAATTAGATCTGTAAATGAGTGAGATGCTTTTACCTTCCTAAATGCACTGTTCCTGTTTTTAACAGCTATTCTACAGTCATTATTCCACCATGGAACTGCTTTCTGTTATTAACTTTTGTCACCTTCCCAATGACCTCCTCTGCTGTATTATGTATTATACTGCTATCCTAGAGTTACATTCCACTACTTTACTGTGATACGCGAGATCACAGAGAGGCCAAACACAAGCACCCAGAGGCAGAAATGTGTAGGATGTGCTCTTTATTTTTGAAGTGGAATTTGGGGGAAGGTGAAGAGGGGAGTGATGAAAGGTGGCGTGTAGGTGGCAGTGAGAGGTTGTCCCGGCATGGGGCATGGTGAGCAGGCAGCAGCGGCGCAGCGGAGGGACAGAGGATGCACTGCAGGCGTACCTTGGTCCGTGAGGATGTCCTTGGCGATCCCCACATGGCTGAAGAGGAGAAGGATCTCTCCACTCTGGGTACCGTGTGGCATAATTCACGATGACCAAGATGTACTCGTGGCCCTGAGCTGACTTTGGCAGTGGCCCTACCAGATCCATGCCGATCCCCTCAAAGGGGACACCGATAATGGGCAGAGGGATGAGCTGCATGGGAGCAGGTTTGTAGGGAGTGGTCCTCTGGCACTGGGGGCACTGCTGGCAGAAGGCCCAGACCTCGGCGTCCATCCCAGGCCAGGTCCCAGGTGTGCATGGGCTAAGTGCATAAGGGCATGGGTGCAGCTGCGTGGCACCACCAGCAGTTCGCAGGGCTGGTTTCGGCACTCCGTCTTGAGGTATAGCAGGCCCCCTCGCACCAGGAAGTAGGTGGCTGGCAGCCGCTGATCAGGCTGCTGGTGTACGCCCTCGATGACTCGCACCTGAGCCCAGCAGGTCTTCAGTCAGGCATCCTCCTTCTGCTCCTGGCCGAAATTTCCCTCTTGAGTGACCTGAGAATACACAGAATACAAGGCTCACCTGCTGAGGTCGCTCTGGCATCTCCTTCGTCCTGGGCGAGGCATGCCGACTGGACCCTTTCTAGCCTCCTCTTGGTCCTCCTTTTCTTCATGGTGTGGGAGGCTTCGGCAGTGGAGAACCCTGGCCAGTCTCAGCCCAGGAGCAGAGGCACGGGGAGCTCAGGTATGAGGCCCACCAGGAAGGGCCACTCTTTAGCCTGGTGGATGTGGGCTGCGGGGACCTCCCTGGCATTCCCATGTATGCAGGAGATGTCAGGGAGCCTTGAGCTTGTGGTGAGGCAAGGATGGAGGGCTGGGCCAGGGTGACTGTGCTCCTTGAGTCCAGGAGGGCCAAAACTGGCCTGCCGTTGATTCGGACGGGCACCGTGGGCAGGCTGGGTGGGGCTGCCCTATGGAGGGCTCATCTGGCGAGCCAAGGCTTTTCCATCAGTCGTGGGGAAGTTGGGTCTGGCTCAGTTAACATGGATGTATCTTGGGGTGTCCCGAAAGCAGGGCGGCTGTGGTTGGGTCTCCCCTCACCTTGGGTGTGCAGGTCTGTGCAGATGCCTCGCCGGAGAGGGTTGGGGGGAGTCACGTTGGTCGCCCCTGCTGATCTCCAGAGTAGCCACCCCTCGCTCCAGAGCCTCCAGCATCTCCCTGGGACTGAGGGCTCCCCTCATGCCCACTGCCTTCCTTTCTTTGGGCGACAGAGCTCGGAGGAACCAGTCCATGGCCACCCGCTTGGCAACCTTGGCTGCTGAGAGGCGGTCTGGCTGGAGCCACCGCTTAGAGATCCGCAGCAGTCGGTCCATCAGGCTGCGAGGGGTGGACTTTGGGTCGTAGCTCCACCGGTGGAACTCTGCCACCACACTGGCAGGGGAGAGGCCTCAGTGCAGGAGGATCTCATTCTTCACCGTGTCGTACTGCGCAGCCTCCTTTGGGTCGAGGGCATGATAGGCCAGCTGGGCCTCTCTCGTGAGTAAAGGAGCGAGGGTGTGGGCCCAGTCCTCCCGGGCGATGCATTCAAACGTGTGTAAATAGGCCTCCACGTCATCATCGACCATAAGTTTGGTGAGGAGGTGCTGGGCCTGGAGAAGTTGCAGTGTAGCTTCCATCACGATGCTAGGTGCTGTGTTCACGCCCACATTCTCCACCACTATGATACGCGAGATCACAGAGAAGCTGAACACAAGCACCCAGAGGCAAAAATGTGTAGGATGTGTTCTTTATTTTTGAAGTGGAGGTTGGGGGAAGTTGAAGAGGGGAGTGATGAAAGGTGGTGTGTAGGTGGCAGTGAGAGGTTGTCCAAGGGTGGGGCGTGGCGAGCAGGCAGCAGCGGTGCAGCGGCGGGACAGAGGATGAATGGCAGGCGCTCTCGCCGGATGGGAAGGTTGTCGTGCAGAGGGTGAGGCTTGTCTTCTCTGCTTACGTCTCCTTCTGTGGGAAGAGAAAAGGACACCATTAGTGGGCTTGTAAGCCTCACCTAACTGACTCGGAGAGCGGCCGCGTGCTCCTTTTATATCCCTCGGTCTTCTCTGTGAGGGTAGATTTTGGCTGTTGCTCTTATTGGCTGCTAGTATGTCTATGCATTAGGCTGCTCTGCCTTGCGGCCACGCGCACTCTGGCTGTCCAAAACAATGGGGGTGCTGAAGCGGTGATGTCCTTTCAGCACCCTGCTGGCAGTTGTGTGAGGACCGATGGAAGAATTATGCGCGTGGGCCACGGGCCCGCTGTCACATTCACCATCTAATTCAGACAATTCACTTAATCCATTACTACATATTGTGTGAAACTTACCCCAGTCTGCATTTCTCACCTTCCATCTAGGTATACACTCTTCTTCAATCAAATAAACTTCCAAACCAAGTGTGCAGTAAATAAGATAGTGATCACTACCTAAAGTGGATTGATTCATGATTCTCCAGGTACTCTTTCTTGCCAAATCCCCAGAAACTATAGTAAGGTCAAACACAGATTCTCTTCCTCGTACTACATCCAATCTAATACTGCTGCCATCAAGACATAACTTAACCAGATATTTCTGCTGATACTCCATAAATCACACCTTTCATCTGTTTCCTCTTCCCCCTATCTGACACATTTGACTGTTTTCCCCATCAGGGATTTGTTTGATATCTCTTGATAACAGACTTCCATCACAACAATTTTGCATGTTTAATAGCGCCCAACTTCCTTTTCAATGCATCAGTGAGTTTTAAAGGATTTCTGAAGCCTGGCGATCAAAATTTAATGATTACTTTATATTCCTTCCTCCTGTTTTGCACTTGCTGATTTTCTTTCCCTGTTGCTGTCCGTGCTGCGACTATGTCCACAATGCCAGGGGGGCTGGCGTTGTTTAAAAGCTATTGAAAGAGCTCCTTTTTCTGGTTGTAACATAGTTGTGTAACCATATAACCTATAATTTGTGTCAGCTGTTGGATCCGTCTCCTTTCTTCTTCTTCTTCTTTTGGCTTTTCTCTTCAGGGGTCGCCACAGCGAATCATCACTCTCCACCTATCCCTATCTTCTGCATCCTCAACACTTGC
>CM075025.1:18706165-18725949 GCA_037576675.1 Pangasius sanitwongsei | reverse complement strand
TGACTTTCATTCCTCTTCTCTCCAGCACAAACCTCCACCTCTCCAGGTTTTCCTCCACCTGCTCCCTGCTCTCACTAAAGATCACAATGTCATCCGCAAACATCATTGTGCAAGGACACTCCTGTCTGACCTCCTCTGACAACTGGTCCATCACCATAGCAAGCTGTTGGATCCGTCGCTATTCATATATATTTTAACTCTATGGGTTGCGCAGATTGGGAGCTCTGGTGTTCAAACAGTGAAATTGCATTAGATGCATAATTAATAGAATGCTCATATACACGATGTGAACCACACATTTCTACGAGGCATATCTTCACAATTTTGCATCGCACTTAATCGTGTCATGATGAAATGTTACACCCCTAGCTAGTATAGAAAAATTATCGACAACGGTTTATTTTTCCTATAACAGAACATGTTTTATTCCTCTTCTACCACAGCATTTACAAACCAATTTTTAATTAATTGAAGACATGTACTTTTTTTTTTTTTTTTTACCATTTTATGGCTACATTTAATGTTGTAGAGTGATAAATTTTACATAAATGTCATCTACAGAAAGCTTCCCCATATGAATTGTGTTTTTGAAAGACTACCTCAAGAAGAAATCCTCCTAACCCCATTGCTGATTCTCCTGCTAGGGTGGGTTATCTTAAGTGTGCATAAGGTATGCGAGCAGCACAACAGTCTATTAAATACATCAGATATACAGTGCTTAGACCTTGGCTTGGTTATTGTGGGCTAAGTTTGCCTTGACAGAGCCCACCAGCTATATGATATAAGTGTCTACAAGATAAGTGTGATTTCAAATATCCAAACCTCATTCTTTACACCATGTGCTAAAAGCATCCATGTTAAAGAGTACTTGCCAGCCTACCATGTTACTCAAAATGCATCAAAAAGGATTTAGCTACAGTTCTTATAGTATAATGCTCCATACAATTTCTGACAGCCCAAGGGTGTCAAACTCAGTCCTGCCACCCTACAGAAGTGTTTACCCTCTTCAAACACACCAAATTCAGCGCATACAGGTCTTGAGGAATGGTAAGTGGAATCAGGTGTGTTAAATGAAGTAGAAAGCTGAACTGTGCAGATCTGCAGGCTTTCATGACTGGAGTTTAGCCTGTTACCTTCTAATTATTGCCAGCAAGCTAAGGTTAACATAGCCTAATTAGCTAGAACGTACCTAAATAGTAACACTGGTCATATAATAAGCATGAAGTGCTTAACATCACTGTAGAAAACTAGCTATTTGAGAAGAACATAACAGCTTTAGATGCACATCATTTCAGTTCAACTTCTGTTTTTTACTACACTCCACAGCTCTTCTCTTCACTTCTCCTCACTTCATTTCAAGGTAATGGATGCAAGTCTGGCAGAAGGCTGTGATTGGCTAAATGCAGAGTTTAACCACTCTGAAAGTGTCCGTATTTCCCTGGGAATCCAGGGTGGTTCAGCTTTACAATAAATCTGTATTTTTGATATTTGAATTTTTGGGATTTGTTTTTAGGGTTCTTAATTTTTTTAAATTCTGAAATCTTACTCCTAGCAAGTACAAAACACAGAAAATAGGTACCAATATATTGTATCAAATACACAACAGAATAAAAAAACTTATATGACAAGTCATATTCAGATAGATTTGTCAGCTTCTAAGCTCCATATATAGGTCTCCAGGACTTTAAGTGCTTCCTTGGATTTAAGTACTTCCTCTCCAGCACAGCCTTGGTGTATGATGGAACCTTGGAATTGGCAACTTTGTATTCAAAGTGTCAAAAGATGTTAAGCCTTTTACACAAAGAGGAGTGCTCTCTACTGTTATCAATATATATGACAACTCTTGGTTTTGTCTCTCTTGTCACAATGGAAGGCAAGACACTAGTGAGGAAGTTCTCACTGATGCAGCAGAAATGGGATGCCCCTCTTCTAGCTGACAAAGAAGCCCAATGGAGTTCATGGAGCCCAACAAGGAGATAGAAACACAGCTGCCATCAAATTGTACACGGACAGTCGCATAGTACTTGGCTACATTCACAACACATCTAGAGGATTTTATATGTATGTGGCTAACAGATTTATTGATATGAAGGTCCACCAACTGGACCAGTGACATTATGTCTGTTCTGACCAGAATCTAGCAGATCATGTCACTGGGCTACTAGTCACAGCTGATCACTTGCCTCTCACCAGCTGGCACTGGCCCAGCATTCATTAGTAAGTAAGTACTTACTTACTGGATACTTACTATCCTTACATTTTATTTATAAAGCATCTTTAAAAAAAAAAAAAAAAAAAAAAACGTCAGTTGACCAAAGTGATGTACAAAGTCCTATATACTGTATAAACAATTCCAAACCATATGTTTGGAAACATACATATACACAGAAATCATATACACACATAATATGGATTCAACTATTCACAAAAGCCTTTCAATAAAAATATGTTTTGAGCTTTCATTTAAAAATGGACATAGAAGAACATTGTCTTAAGACATTGTCTGAAGACATTGTCTGATGTCTACCAGTAGACTGTTCTAGTGCCTCTGTGCAGAGATGGCAAATGCATTATCATCTTTCTGTTTCAGCTGAGATTGAGGAACCATCAGCAACCTTAAGGTTGTAGATATAGTGTGTATGCAAAGCATGTCTGCAATATAAGAGGGGGCCAGTCCATTTAGGGCTTTACAAACAAAAAGTAACACGTTATATTGCATCCTAAAATTAACTAGAAGCCAATGAAGTGAAGCTAAACCTGGGGTAATTTAAGCCCTCTTCTTTGTACCAGATAGTAGCTGAGCTACAGCATTTTGAACTAGTTGCAGATGTGCAACAGATGACTGGCGGATCTCAGCATACAAGGCATTACAACAGTCCACCTGGGATAAAATAAAATGAACAACGCTTTCTAGGTATTGTGAGGAAAGAAATAGTTTGATTTTGGTGATTGTTCTAAACTGAAAGAAGCTGCTTTTGACAAACTGTTAATTTGCTTTTTAGCTCTTGATCAAAAATTACCACAAGGTCTTTTGGTGGAGTTTGACATAGTGTGTAAGAGAACCCAAGTTTTCTAGAAATCTGTTAGTTGATTTGGGGGGACTGAATAAATGACCGATGTTTTGTTTTCATTCAGTTGAAAAAAAGAAAATTACTTCTTCTTCTTTCCAATTTCTATACACAGACGCACATTTATCTATCTATACATCTATACACATATATATAGTTTGCTGAGGAAGATACAGCTGCAAGGCATTAACATAGAAATGGAATGTCATGATTGCATATAATTTTTACCAGTGGGGGGATGTACATGGAAAAAAGTACAGGTCTCAAATGGAACACTTTTTGAACCCCGGAAGTGGCAGTGGTGGTTGAACAAATATGGTTGCCTATGTTGATAGAAAATGTACTATATGTGAGATAATAAATGAACCAATTGAGTACAGTGCCATTAACACCAACACAGCGAGGTGTTCGATGAGTAGAGTCTTATCCACAGTGTCAAAAGCTGCACTCAGGTAAAACCAGAATTGAACAAGCACCAGAGTCAAAAGCAAATAACAAGTCATTGATTAAAGGGAAACAAACTGGTGTCAAGAACAGGGCTCAGGCTGAGGGCTCGAGAACACTGTGCTCCCCTGACATCCTGCTAGCCAACATCCAGTAGACAAACAAAGGCTGAAACAGGAAGCCCAGGGAGGTCACTTTGCAGGACCCTCTAGAAGATGCAGACTGGGACATGCTCTAATGACATCAGCGTGTTTACGTAAGTGATTGTGGGATTTATCGGGAAGCTGGCAGATGATACAGTCCACAAAACCATCATCAGAACATTTCCCAACCAGAACCCATGGGTCGCTAAAACCACCCGCGACACTCTGAGATCTCTCACCGCTGCCTATAACATGGGGCTCTCCACAGGGAACATGGATGAGGTCAAGGCTGTGTCCTACCACTTGTGCAGATTGGTGAAGGAGGTGAAGTGGTGCTCCGGGAGGAAACTAGAGTCACAGTTCCAACAGCGTGGCTCTAGGAGCCTGTGGCAGAGAATGAGAACAATAATGGACTATAAAATACTATCCTCAAGAATGGTGAATGTGGACACATCTCTGGCAGACAAGCTTTTTACGCTCACTTTGAGGCTGCAGCTAACAGTGCTAATGGTGCTAGCACTGCTTACAGTGCTAGCAGTGCTCACAGTATTAACAGTGCTAATGGAAGCATGCAGAGTGTGTCAGACCGGGAAACGAGTTCATCATCTTGGAGCATGATGTGAGGAAGGCTTTCAGGAGAATGAACACCAGGAAGGCAGCAGGACCAGACGGCATCTCAGGCCAGGTCCTTAGAGTCTGTGTTGACCAGCTAGCACTGGTGTTCATGGAGATATTCAATCTCTCCCTGGCACAGTCGGTAGTTCCCATACTTTAAACAGTCCATTATCATTCCTCTTCCAAAGAAAGCCAGCCTGCCTCAATGGCTATTGCCCAGTAGCCCTGAACTAAGTTGTGAAGAAGTGCTTTGAAAGGCTGGTCAGAGCCTTCATCAGCTCTTCATTACCTGACACCCTGGACCCATTACAGTTCGCATTCCATCCCAGTTGCTCAACCGATGATGCCACCTCCTCACACCTCCTAAACACAGCCCTGAGCCAACTGGACACCAGGAAAGGAAATTATGTTAAAATGCTGTTTTTTTGACTACAGCTCAGCATTTAACTATAATTCCTTCCAAACTCACCACCAAGTTGGAGGACCTGGGAGTTTCCGGTACCTTGGCACATCCTGCAGGACCTTTCATGGTCCTGACACATTAACACCCTGATGAAGAAGGCCTGTTAGCATCTTAGATGCTTACGGGACTTTAAACTGCTCTCTAAGGTGCTAAGGAACTTCTAGACCTGCACCATCGAGAGCATCCTGACAGGAAGCATTACAGCCTGGTTTGGGAACACCACCAAGCAGGATTGATGGGCTCTCCAGAGGGTGGTGCAATCAGCTGAGCGCACCATCTGCACTGAGCTCCCAGACCTTCAGCCTATCTACAGCAGGTGGTGCTAGACCAAGGTCAGAAAGATAGTGAAGCCATCACAATCTTCCTAAGCCATCTCTCTGTTGCAGTCAGGGAAGTGCTTCCGCTCCTTAAGGCCAACACAGAGAGAATGAGGAAGAGCTTCTTCCCACAGGACATTTGGGCCCTGAACCAGGACAACATCTAGGACTAGACTTTGGATTTGTTTACACAACACCCACACCACCTACGTTCCTATTAATTTACCTGTATTACCCCGTGTTTATTATAATTGTTATTAGTTCACCGCAGCTTCCTCAACCTGATGTTGCACAGCAATGTATTGCATGTACAACTGCATATATCTTCACTTTATTCCACATATAGTACATACTTTGTCTGGCATCTATCTTTTATATTCTTTATATTATATTTTTATTTTTTTCTTTACCTACTTGTATGCAAGTAAATTCTTGTTTATGTAAATTCTCTTTTTAAGTCACCGGACAGTCATTAAAAGCATTTCACTGCATGTCACACTGTGTATGGTTGTGTGTGACCAATAAAATTTTAATTGGATTTGAATAAAACCAGACTGGAAGACTGGTTTCATAAATTTCAGTATTTTTTTAAAAAAAGGATATAAGCTGGGAAAGGACAGTCTTTTCCAAGATTTTAGATTAAAAATAAAATAAAAGTTTTGAGATGGTCCAGTAGTTACTCAGTACTTTAGAATCCAAATTAAGCTTTTTTAAAATGGGGTTGGATCACGGCATGTTTAAAACATGCTGCAACTGTGCCACTGACCAGATGTGTTTAGAATTGCCAAAACATCCTGACTCAGTACATGTGGGGCAGGCCTGAGGGTCAGTGGGTGGCCCGCCTGTTGCTGCTCCTGGCGGGTGAAGCCCAACTCATGGCCCAGCAGCTGCCAGTCGCTAGCATGCTGGTCTACCCGGACCTGAAACGGGCGGCTTTGCAACGGGTCAGCCGAACCCCAGAATGGCACCATCAGCGCTTCCAGACACTGACCTTCCGTGAGCTCGGCTGAAGCTCTAGGACATCTGCCGGAGGTGGCTGCTGGCTGAGAGACACAGCACTGAGCATGTGATCGACCTTGTGGTACTGGAGCATTTCGTCACCCGACTTCCGGAAGGGATGGCGGAGTGGGTCCAGTGCCACTGACTGGTGTTGCTCGAAGAGGCCATCCAGCTGGCAGAGGACCACATGGCAGCATATCCAGGGGCAGGTGAGCCCCTCTCTTCTCCCTCTCTCATGTCTCTCCCCCACCTCCTCACCCTTTCCCTGTGCCTGCTCCATGAAAACGGGGGCCAATTCCCCGAACCTGTGCTTTCCCTTCTCTTTTCTCTCCCCCTGTGTCTGTCTCCTCTCTTCCCCAGGTGGGTGAATCTGGGGCCACAGGTGTGGGAGTAAGGCCTGGGCTGGTGTGCTGGCACTGCGGGGAGCCAGGGCATAACCAAGAACACTGCCATGTGATGGAGGTGGAGGCATTGGCCAGATCCTCAATGTGCCGCAGGCCACCCCCAATCGAGCTGGGACATACCGCATACCAGTGAGTGTTCAAGGGGGTACATATCACACATTGGTGGATTCAGGCTGTAACTAGACCTCAGATCGCCTCAGACCGCTTGGTTCAAGGCGAAAGGATAGAGGTGGGGCATGGCAGGTGTACACCTTAACCTCCTTAAACTGTGGAGGGAGGCTTTTCCTGTGGATCTGGTGATGGTTGCTCTGGAGAGGGAGGAGCTAGGACCATAAGTAACTCTAAAAACGGCAGCTCAATCCACCCTGGTCCCTTATGAAGACCACCTGTCTCTCTGATGTGTTCTCGCCTCTCCACGGTCACACTGATCTCATAGATCACTATACAGAGATAACTCCAGGGGTAGTAGTACTGCCCAAGAAAAATGTGGAACTCAAGGCTATGCTCAACATGGGAGTAATCAAGGAGTCCCCCAGTGACTGGAGCAGCCCAGTGGTTTTGGTGCCCAAGGCCGATGGAAATGTCCTTTTTTGTGTGGACTTTAGAAAACTCAATGCAGTGTCTAAGTTTGACACACACCCAATGCATTGATGAACTGCTCATTCGGTTAGGTGTGGCTCACTTTTATTCGACACTGGATTTGATAGTTTCGACACTGGAAGTGATATTGGCAGATCCCATTGACTACAATATCTCACGAAAAACGGCATTGTGACCTTTCCTTTTGGGCTGTTTGGGGCCCCAGTAACGTTCCAGCAACTCATGGACAGAATCCTCCATTCGCACACTGCTTAGGCCACTGCTTATTTGGATGACATTATTATCTACAGTAACGATTGGCAGCAGCACATGCAGAAGGGCTGTCCTGAGATCGCTGAGACAAGCGGGACTCACGACGAACCAAAAGAAGTGTGAGATTGGACAGGTCAAAGTACGGTATCTGGGCTTCCACTTGGGTCATGGGCAGGTGCGTCCCCAAATTGATAAGACAGCTGCGATTGCAGCCTGCCCGAGACCCAAGACCAAAAAGGAGGTGTGACAGTTTTTTGGGGCTGGCTGGCTATTATCGTAGGTTTGTGCCTAATTATTCAGACATCACCAGCCTGCTGACTGATCTCACTAAAAAGGGGGTTCCAGATCCGGTCCAGTGGACAGATCCGTGCCAGCAGGCTTTCACTCAGGTGAAAGCTGCACTCTGTGGTGGACCACTGTTGCATCCTCCTGACTTCTTTCTCCCTTTTATTTTGCAGATGGACGCATTGGACAGAGGGTTGGGGGCGGTGTTGTCCCAGGTGGTGGTGGGGGGAGGAGCGCCCCGTGCTGTACATCAGCTGCAAGCTCTCTGTGCAAGAGACGAAGTACAGCATGATAGAGAAGGAGTTTCTGGCCATCAAGTGGGCGGTCCTCACCCTCCGATGCTATCTTTTGGGACGGGCTTTCACCCTCTGTTCAGACCATGCTCAGCTCCAGTGGCTCCACCACATGAAGGATGCCAAAGCACGGATTACTTGTTGGTATCTTGCACTTAAGCCATTTAAGTTCGAGGTGGTCCACAGGCTGGGGGCACAGATGGCTGTGGCAGATTTCCTCTCTCTTGGGAGGGGTTGCGAGAGTGGAGTCGGTGGCAGGCTGGATGGCTCCCCAGCCTGAGTCGGGTGGTGGGGGTATGTGGAAGCGGGGGCGTGGTCGAGCGCCGAATTGTGAATGGGTAAGTGTAAGGAGAAGGTAAGTGGTAAGGAATGCACATCTGCAGGAAATTTTACTAATGAGTATTCTGTGTTGCAGTGAGCTGGGACAAGGATGAGAGAGAGAGACAAGCGCCTCAAGAGAGAGAGCACGATCCAGCACAGAGCCGTGTGCATGCGGGTGTATGTGTGAACTTAAATAGACAGCTGAAAGCAGAAGTAAAAATTGAGAATAAATCGCCTCTGAGTTGTTCTAAGCCAGCCTCGTGCTTCCTCATTTCCACCCAAACCTGTGAGATTGCTACACAGATGTATGTTTCAGTGAACCAACTTTAGCAAACTTAATTCAACCGAATCTTATTTATTAAACAAAAATATGCAGTTAATAACCAAAAAACATTAAACCATACTTCAGTATGCAGTGTACACAATACCTCAGAAAAGTTAAACCTACTCAGTGCTTCTTCAAAACATTATACATAAGAAATTCCATGCGTGAGCATAGGCACCAGTTAACATACATGCTGTTAGTAATGTATATGGTCTAATTTACATTTTTGTGGTCGTAAATTATTTGTTCAAATTCAGTCATATGCTATTTTAATTAACAGTATTTTATCAGCTTGCTTCGTTCACACTCAAGACTTCTAGTGACCTCAAGACAATAAGTAAACTTCATCTTTAATCATTTCATCATAAACATTTCATTTTGATGAACTGTGTGTAAAATGTATGCTTGAGATACAAATACATTTAGATTACAACATTTATTTTCCAAAAAAAGGGTCTTCCAAACACTTATGGTATCTCCCGTGCAACCTCCATTAAATTTGGCCCATCGAGTGCACGATTGCTTGGTATTTCCCGCATTTAACATATTGAGTGCGCTCATGCATTGACAATAGTACGACCCATTTTAGGGGTGGTCAAATTTATATTTATATTTTCTTTTCAGATAGACTGAGCCATGCGAACTATTTTTCATTATTAAAATTTAGTAGTATGTGAAAATACTAAAAAAAATATACTAAAATAATCAAGACCCCTCATAAATCTTGTTTTGACATTCTTCAGGGGGGATCAAGCCTTATTTAGGGGGTCAGACACCCCTAAACCTCCCCGTAATTTGCACACTGTCATGCTTTTTTCACCTCTTTCAACTGTCACAGTAACATGAAGTGAATGAAAAAATAATAATTCTAATGATGAGAAAATAATGCTAATCATAGCAAATTGGTAGTCAACCAATACTTCTGTACAAAATAGTATGTCAGTACACAGTACTTAATATCATTACTATTAAGACATACTATTTGGTCCATAGTATATATAGGGATGCAGTCTTGAATAGACCTTGAACATGGATTGTGATGTACTGTGATGAATTTACTGGTTGCACTATTTGTCCATATAGTACACAATAACAGAAGGGATTTATTTATAATTGCACTATCCATTGCACCCAGATGAGGATGGGTTCCCTTTTGAGCCTGGTTCCTCTCAAGGTTTCTTCCTCATATTGTCTCAGGGAGTTTTTCCTTGCCACCGTCGCCTCTGGCTTGCTCATTAGGGATAAATTCACATATTTACAATATTTTTTTTGGAATCCATTCATTTCTGTAAAGCTGCTTTGTGACAATGTCCATTGCTAAAAGCGCTATACAAATAAAATTGAATTGAATTGAATTGAATTGAATGTATTGCCTTAGTCACAGCCATCAGATTAATCTAATGTCTGAAAACATGTGCAGATATTTTAATGGTTCATTACTGTTACCTGTCTAACCAGTGTGTTTTTGTGTTCTGTTTCTTGTGTGCAGACCAATAGCATGTGTTTCCAGAAAAAAACCTCTTGTGTGAGAAGGCGATACAGTGAGTTTGTGTGGCTACGTCAGAGATTGCAGGACAATGCTCTTCTCGTGTGAGTAAATTCCAGGGTACCACCTCTTTGCTTTAAAACATTGTATTGTAAGACCATGCATTTTTTTCTACATTAATATTATTAATATACTGCTTGACTCACAGTTTCTCAAAAATGTAACTAGACAAGAAAGGACAGAAACATGACTACACTTTCACCCTTATGAAGAATTCTATAAACACAGGAGATGAATGTATGAGGGGGTACTTGACTACAGAAATTTGCACCTGGAGATAAACTGCTCATTTTACTACCCACGTTGAGCTCTAAATTACTTATGAAGTAGCCATGACCTTTTATGGTCATGTGGTGGTCAGAGAAGTCAACTATGAGGTCAGGCAAATGGATAAAGGTGATTGTTATGGCCCTGCTAAGTTTGGGCTCTGGCCTAGGGGGTTAGTAACACTAGCTGGAGATAGATGATGAACAGCTGGGTTGGTGGAGAATGAAGAGACTGGAACTGGGGTACACTTACAGCATTTATTACAATATACACAATTCACACAGAAGACAATTTGTAAACAAGCTTTAACAAGTGGCAGGTTGAAGGAAACCAATAAAGAAGGTGATCTTCTAGGGGGGAGAACTAGACAACATCAAAGGAAAGAACAAAAGATACGCTTCTACACCCTACTCTCTATACTAGCTACTACCTTAAACCTCTACAAAAATACAAGGGGTGGTACCCACCCACTTACCTAGTGCATCTAGACAGAAAAATTCCTACATGAGGGTTATGTGTGTGCGCGCACCTGCTGACCTGTTCGTCCTCCTTAGGGTTGCACCATGTGATGTGAAAGCGATGACAATACAACGTGGCAAACATTAACGAGACATAGGCAAACAGAACAAATAGCAGAAACAGTTAGCACAAAGCAAAGCCACTTAGCACAGAAGCATAACAAAGCACATAAATGCAATCACTGAGAAAATGCTAACAGAGTACTAAGTTGATAAACAGTGTGTGTTGATGGGAAGAGAAGAGTATGGAGATGGAAAGGAAGGGCTGATGATCCATAGCATAGCACATCATCTGTAAAACATGGTGGAGGCATGGGCATGATTGGCTGCCAATGGAACTGGGTCACTGTTTACTGAGGATGTGACTGCTGATAAAAGTAGCAAGATGAGTTCTGAAGTGTATAGAGCTATACTTTCTGCTCAGATTCAGTCAAATGCTGCAAAACTGATAGGATGGCGCTTCACAGTAACCCAAGAGCTTCTTAAGGCAAATAAATGGAATGTTCATAAATGGCCAAGTCAGTGTTATTTATAGGTTATTATAAGTTTGTTTATAGAAGTTGGTGAGGACCACATAATTGTTATTTAGGCCCATAGAAATGAAGGAGGGTGTATTTTCTTTTTACCTTGACTGTATACAATGGATATAAAAAGTCTACACACCCCTGTTAAAATGGCAGGTTTTTGTGAAGTAAAAGAATGACACTAAAATAAATCATGTCAGATCTTTCCCACCTTTAATATGAAATTGCAAAGTATACAAATAAAGTGAAAAACAATCAGAAACTTTTTTTTACAGAAGAAAAGTAAAAAGAAAAAAAATTACAAGTGTGCATAAGTGTGCACACCCCTAAACTAATATTTGTTGAAGCACCTTTTGATTTTATTACACCACTCAGCCTAATTGGGTAAGACTCTATCAGCTTCAGGTCAGCCCACAGATTTTTAGTTGGATTCAGGTCTGGGCTCTGGCTAGGCCATTCAAAAACTTTGATCTTCTTTTGGTTAAGCCATTCCTTTGTTTATTTAGATATATGCTTTGGGTCACTGTTGTACTGAATGGTCAAATTCCTTTTCTTCTTCAGCTTACTAGCAGACACCTTAATGTTTTGCACTCAAATTGATTTGTATTTGTATTTGTAGCTTTTCATGATTCCCTCCACCTTGATAAAAGCCCCAGTTCTGGCTGAAGAAAAGCAGCCCTAAAGCACGATGCTGCCACCACCATGCTTCATGGTGCATGGTGTTCTTTTGATGATGTGCTTTTTTTTTTTTTTGCACCAAACATACATTTTGGAAAATGGAATTATTGTACCTTTTGGAATTGGTCACATGCAGAGAATAATCAGTACTTGTCAGGTATTCCTGCAGCTCTTTTAATGTTGCCATATTTCTCTTGGCAGCCGACCCACTAAGTTTTTGTCATGTCCTTTTGTAAATTGCAGGGACGTCCTGTTTTTGCTAATGTCACTGTGGTGCCCCATTTTCTCTATTTGTTGATGATGGCCTTCACAGTGTTCCATGGTAGATTGAATGTTTTGGAAATTCTTTTATACCCCTCTCCTGATCCATATCTTCAACAAGTGAGATACCATACATGGTTTGTACACTCTTTGCTGACCGTGGCTTCAGCAGTCAGATGATACCAAGAAGATGTGAAGAAAATCCTACATAAACAGCTGATGGGTTAATCAGAATAATTTCATTGATGACAGCTGAATGATAATTATTTTTGAATAAGAGCTTGAATGTGATTGGTTCATTCTGAACAAAGCCACATCCCCAGTTATAAAAATTTGTGCATACTTATGCAACCAGGTTATCGTAACTTTTTTTATTTTCACTATTTCACTTTAAGGGTGGAAAATGCTCTGACATGATTTATCTTGGCTTCTTTTTTTTTTTTTACATCACAAAACTTGCCAGTGTTTAGACTTATTATATTCAATATGTAGTCACTGTCCACTTTTTTAGGAATCACCTGTACACTTGCACATTCATGCGGTTATCTAATCAGACAATCATGTGGCAAAACAACAACAACAACAACAACAAAATCATGCAGATACAGGTCCAGTGCTTCAGTTAATGCTCACATCAACCATCAGAATGAAGAAAAAGTGTGATCTCTAAAACTTTAACTGTGGCATGGTTGTTAGTGCCAGACGGGCTGGTTTGAGTATTTCAGAAACTGCTGATCTCCTGTTAGAGACACCAGTCTCTAGAGTTTACACAGAATGGTGCAAAAAAGACAAATTGATCAATCTGGCAGAGCATGTGAGTCACACACAGACACACACACACACGCCGTGGAGCCTAAATGTGATCTTTACGGAGCAAAAGCCGTGAGTCCGTGACCGACCCTTTTATGTTGATTTGTCCTTTTTTGTTAAGTTTTTGAAACAGCGCTGAATAAACGTGACTGAATAAATGCGAGCCCGGAGCTCTGCTAAAATTCCGCCTGGCTCCCAAGTCTTCCTCAGCACTCTCACACACTGGGATTCTACAGTCTCAAATTTATCTTTTTTAAACATTGCTGATCAGCTGTGTTCTATTTTTTTTGATTGTATGAATATGAACAACTAAGTGAACAGTGCACTTTTAAACCAACCACCTATTGTCTAAATAGAAAGCTCTTATTAGCTGCTAGCAAGCAGCTAGAGGTCAGCCATAAATTATAGCTTTTAGCTATTCCTAGAGACCAAATAGGGGACTTATAATTCATATCATAGTTCTGCATTTTTTCACACACTACATCCCTAAAACATGCCACCTGTAATTTTTTTTTTATAATTTTTCATATACTCTGCTGTAAATTGCCTGGACTGAATTTCCTTATTGGTGTTGACATGTATCATGATGCAATTATACTTGCGTAGCTCAGAATTTCCAGTGAGGCTGCAACAAAAATGCTGCACTTTGTGCAAATGCCTTCTACTCTTTTATGTTGTTTCTTTGTGTCTTCAGCCAGTTGCCAAAACTTCCTCCTGCTAACCCTTTCTTCAGCCTCAACAACACATTGCAGGTTACCCAGCGTATGGAGGGACTGCAGAAGTTTCTGGAAGCGTATGTGTGCCAACAACTATTAATCTCTTATTTCTCATCTTTTCTCCTTTATCTTGTAATCTGCCCATTTAATTAATCTCCGTTCCAGTCAAATGTACTTCCCTCTACAGCAGCTTGTTTTCTTCCTGCCACTTTCATTCCTTCAGCCTTGGCTCCAGAGTGTGGAGAAGATTCTATGGCAGAAAATGAAAAGTAATCACAGCTGTGAAAAATTGTGAAAGACAATACACAAACATCACTGCTTTTCATTAGTGATCTGTGGACAACCTGCCACACTGAAAATAAAGTTGTTTTAGCTCTTCAGTGAATGACTATCATCAGGGTATTGCTTTTTTAAAATAACTTTTTTTAAAAATTGCTTTTTTCAAACACTGAATTCATATCAGAAGTGAATAAAATCCACGCCACACACAATGCAATACAGAAATGACATTGCTTTTCATTTGTGACCAAAAAAAAAAAAAAAACATGAGCAAAATCTTCACTGCTCTGCTGATGTCTTCAGTGGAAAAAAATCAGCAGGGGCTTGCTTTTTAAGAATGAAAGTAGTTCATTGTAGTTAGAATGTAGTTGCACCTTCCATCTGCATTGAGTTTTGGACACTTGATAAAAATGTTCATATGACCATAACTACTCACAGCAGGACCTATTAGTTATAACTGGTCAAACTTTCTGTGGAAGTGGGCTTAAGTGGGAGTAAAAATAACATATGTACACACCTCTATTTAAGAGTCCATTTCACTACTGAGAAGTGGTAATGTGAAGGACCACTGCAAAACAAAATGTAACAACTTTGAACTAAGATTATTTATAGTCAGAAACTAATCATTAATGGTTAAGCATTAAAATATAATTGTTGTCACATATAATTGTTCAGTCATGTTCTGGAACTTTGTATGCAAGGAAGTTTATGTACATATTTCATTTTTGTGTCTTGTATGTAAGCATGTGTATTCCCTTGCTGTTTATGTTTGAAGCTGATCACACTGTGCAAACCCCTAAAAGCTGTGATTAGACAGTGATTACATACATTTATACACACATTTAGTGTTAATCCTTAAAAAGCTATCCCCTGTAGGTTGTTTTGTATTGAAGAAAATGTGAGACATGGCATGTTGTCCACATTTTTCACCTTTGTGGTTGTTTTTCAATCTGGCACAGAATCATCTCCATATCAGAGGCTTGGTCACATTGATATAGCCATGGAAAATGTAATGTTTTCGATTATCTGCTATAGACAAACACTTGACCTTTTTATTCTGATGATGATCGAATTTTATTTCCAGAGCTTTTTTTCCCCCACAATAGTAGGTGGTTCTTCAGATTTTTTGATTTCTGGGAATTGTCCACTTGTGAAGGCTGTTGATTGTTATTGCAGTAATGGCCTTTGCAATAATTAATGTGGGAAATAAATACGGGGCGATTTTTTTTTAACCCATGACGCAGTTTTGGGTTAAAAATATCCAGTTTTAATGTTGTTAATGTTGATGCAAGGCATCACATCACAATTGTAATGTGTAGCAGAATAACTGAAATATGCTATTTTTCTTATGCTATCTTGTGTAGCCCTAGTGTAGATAATTGAGTTTTGCCATCAATAATAATATTTTTTTTCTTTATAATTGTTTTTTTGTAGAGTGCTGAAGATGCCCCTTCTGTTGTCAGACAGTCATTTGCACCTGTTCCTGCAGTCCCAACTGAGTATTGCTAAAATGGAGGCATGTGTGCAGGGTCAGACTAGTTATACTGTGGCTGAGGCTATTCAATGCTATGTATATGACACACACTTCCCTCTGGAGGATGAGAGCAAAAGCCTCCGTGACTCTGACTGTAAAAGGTGTGCATTTGTTTTTTTGTGTGTTTGATTTAACAAGTCATAATGGATTCATAATTGACTTTGAATACTCTTATAATTTGGTTAAATAAAAAAAAAACAGAGTATATTGTTCAGTCTCATTAGTGCTGGAAGCCTGTTGAATAAGTACATGCATGTGACTCTCTTACATCTTTGTGTCTCAACAGCACCTCGTCTTCAGGCCTTGGCATTAGTGTTGGCACTGCTGCTCCCACTGGGAGTCCTGGCCACCAATTTCTGGCCATGGCACTAGACCCTGAGCCCTTCAGAGGTTTATCTTCATCTCCTGAGAGTCAGCAAGACACACATACATAAGATGCACAGGGTTATGTACCTGTTGTCTTTCATGTCCATGCAAACAAATACCTTGCCTGTTGCTCACATCACCCAGCAGCTTTGAGTAGATTAAGTGGAAAAGGTTCCATTGTTTTTGTATTCTGTCTTTTTGCTTTTGCATGTTCTCTGTTTGTCTAAGAGCATTTGTTTTTCTGAAAGCTATGTCTACTTATTGAAGTCTTATGCTTGATTATAGCTAAGAGTGCAACATTAACAATTTAAACTTAAGCAACTGATTTGTAAATCATTGCTTTGGTCACTATAATAATAATAATAATAATAATAATAATAGTTGTTGACATCATCATCTGTCAATAAGCAGAAATGCCTTGGCTCTAGGATTGTTTCTTAAGTACCATTTTATTTTTACTGGTCAAGGGTTTATGTAGATGGTAGAGATATAAAGAAAATGTTATTTTAAAAAGATAATTTAAGCCTTACTTTTATTGTGATATAGAGATATAACTTCTAAATGAATAAATATTAGTTTTTGGGCAGTTTATGTTCTGTAAGCCATTGTTTTGGACATCAAAACTGCAGACATGTAGTAGGAATAAAATCTCATCCAGAATATCACCGACCACTTTATTAGAAACACCTGCTCATTCATGCAATTATTGGATCAGGTTGTGTAATACCACAGTACCATTGGCAGAGACGCAGCCCCATATCATGAAGCCCCCACCTCTGTACTTTACTGTAGGTATGGTGTCCTTGGGATCATTTGCACAACCCTTCTTTCTTATCATTATAAGTCGACTTTAAACAGAGTCCTTGTAACACAATTAATATATGCTCTTATGGACATTAAAGTTTTATTTTTAACCAACAAACTGTATAAGGCAGTGATTTTAATATGGTTATGGATGACTTTATAGACCGCTACCCTAGTAAATTTGACCATCACCCTAATATGGTTATTGGCAGTTTAATTCTATCTCAAGTCCTTAATAGATCCTTGTTCAAGGTACTACAGCAAGACTAATCAAACAGATAAATACATTTTTTTCAGAGAATGTAAACAATCAAGAGCTGGTAAACCTTCAATCAATTTGTCTGAGAAAGGTTAAGGGTACTTACATTAGATCAAGGGCAAAGTGGGTGGAAGAAGGAAAAAGAAACATGAAAAGAGACATCAAGAGAGAAATACTGTGAAAACTTTGCTTATCAGTGATGTAGAAAGTTCTGATCCAAGATTAATTGCTAAAGAAAAATGTTCATATTATAAGAAGCTATATACATTGTCCTTTTCAGAGCTAGATTTTACTCCCCAAATTGATGAAAATTTTTATAACATTTGTGAAGCTGAATTGTCTATTGTATTAGATAGAGCACTGATGTGTTTAGATAAATGATTTCACTGCAAATTTTTTATAGATATTTTTTGGAATTCTCTCAGAACTTTGCTGTATAATGCCTTTAATATAATTGTTGTCACTTTTACACTTACCTTGATAATGAAGCAAAAAGTCCTTTCCTAAACCTGAAAAGGATCCAAAAATTATTGACAATCTGCACCCTTACACTCTACTGACCAAATTATTGACAATTTGCACCCATACACTCTACTGACCAATCTTCAACCTTTTCGAGCACAAGATCACTATGGAAGTCATAATTTGAACCAAGATCTACCACATTGTATGTTGCAAAAAGAAACAAAAAGCCGACCAAGAGTAATGCCATGTTACTTGACTAACAGTAAAGCAGTACTGGATTCACTAATCACAGGGACATACTAATACAGTTCAAATAACACTAGCCAACAATAGGAACAGAAACATGTTAATACCGTTAATACAACATGCACCGCTACACAGTTACAGCAACACACTGTTATTTACTGTTATTCTTGAGCTACACCCCACCCAAACACCACTAATTAAATATGTAATTATCATGGACAGTACATTTATTGTTGTCAATGATGATGGTTGTCTAACTCCAATGCTATGGGAGGGTAGATGAGGTTACTGGTTGTCCGGCCTCTGGTTTGTGTATGACAGCTTCTGGGTCTGTGAGAGGTGACAACAGAGCTTGGTTTGAGGCACATGTCTGCAGCCTATCAGGCTACTGGTGTGCATGTTTCTGATCAAACTGTCAGAAACACACTTCATGAAGGTGGCATGAGGGCCCGATGTCCTCTAGTGGGACCTGTGCTCACAGCCCAGCACTGTGCAGCTTGATTGGCATTTGCCAGCGAACACCAGAATTGGCCAAACACCAGAACACCAAAATTGTTCTCTTCACAGATGAGAGCAGGTTCACACTGACCATATGTGACAGACGTGAAAGAGTCTGGAGATGCCGTGGGGAACGTTATGTTGCCTGCAACATCATCCACCATGACCGGTTTGGCGGAGAGTCAGTGATGGTCTTGGGAGGAATATCCTTGGAGGGTCACACAGACCTCCACATGCTAACCCCTTACTGCTGTCAGGTACCAGGATGAAATCCTCACAGCCATTGTCAGACCATACGTTGGTGCAGTGGGCCCTGGGTTCGGAGCATCCGAAGCCACCAAGTAGCACCACAGACTGTCCAGGAGCTCACTGATGCCCTGATCCAGGTCTGGGAGGAGATCCTCCAGGACACCATCTGCCATCTCATCAGGAGCATGCCTAGATATTGTTGGGAGTGTATACAGGCACGTGGGGGCCATACACTCTACTGACTTACATCATGAATTGCCGTGATGAAATTCATGCAAGTTGGATCAGCCTGTAATTTAAATTTTTTACTTTGATTTTCGGTGTGATTTTGAATCCAGCCCTCAATGTGCTGATGACTTTGGTTTCCACTGACCATTGTAACATCATTTTTTTCTCAATAAATTACACAATGTATATAAATAAAGATTTTCAACTTGAATATTTCATTCATCGAGATCCAATGTGTGACTTAAGTGTTCCCTTAATTTTTTGAGCATTATGTTTAAAAGTTGTTGCCATAAGGTTTGAAGCACACAATTGTATAGAATGTCTTTGTAATGCTACAGCATTACAATTTCCCTTCATTGGAATAAAGAGGCCCAATCCTTTTCCAGCATGACAATGCCCCTGTGCACAAAGTGAGCTCCATGAAGACATGCTGTGTTAAGGTTGAAGTGGAAGAACTCCTGCACAGAGCCCTGAATGATTTTATCCATAATGAGCAAGTCAGAGGCTACAATGGCAAGGAAAAATTCCCTGAGACGATATAAGGAAGAAACCTTGAGGGGAATGGATAGTGCAATTATAAATAAATCCCTTCTGTAACTGCATACTATGTGTACAAATAGTGCAGTTGTGTAACCAGGAAATTAATTACAATTTTCACATGAAGTCTGTTTTGTTGAACTTATCCACTGTTCACTGATGGAGACTGTAAGGAAATTTGCTGTTTAGGTCAATGTTTCAGCTGATGTATTCTCCACCAAAATATGTAGGAGATTAGCAGATCAGCTCAGAAAGGGAAATTTGTAAATTTAATATTTTAATAGCTGATCAACTATTTGTTCAGCGATAAGTTGAAATGAGTGTGTTTATTAATTGTGTATGGGATATTACCTCCGTGGCCACTGGCAATAATATCCTAAATACAGCGAAATGCTATATTAAGAGCACAGTAACAAGATCGGCAGTTTAAGGCAGTAAATTTGAAGCACAGAGACACTGGCCTTTAAAAA
>CM075025.1:18688289-18699366 GCA_037576675.1 Pangasius sanitwongsei | reverse complement strand
ACCCAATGCAAATACCAGATCAAGAATTGATTACTGGCTTGGCACTGAGGCTGTTTCTAATTATGTATGTAAGTGCACAATTTCTAGTGCTCCATTAACTGATCATTGTTTAATTGATTTAAATTTAAAACCAAAGGAAGACTCTCGTAGAACTAAAGGGTATTGGAAATCTAATGCTGAACTATTGAATCAGGAAGACCTAGATTATAACTGATATTGGTAAGAAATGTATGCCTAGTGGTAGTAAATGGGAATTTTTAAAATATAAACTCAGAGAATACTCAATAACTTATGGGAATAATCTTAAGAAAAAGAGACAAGAGAAGGAAATTCTGCTAATTCAGGAGATCAATAAGTGCTGTTGTAAATCTATCTTAATAGATAAGGATAAACTTATTAATTTACATTCTTTATTGGATGAACTTTATATAAGAAAGGCAAAGGGTGCATATGTGAGGTCAAGAGCAAAATGGATGGAAGAGGGGGAGAAAAATAGTTCATACTTTTGTAATCTTGAAAAAAGACGTCAAGAGAGAAATGTTGTAGGCAGTTTATTAATAAATCAGAAAGAATGTTTTGATAATAATACTATTGTAAATGAGGTGCTTCAATTTTATTAAAATTTATATACATCATCTTATTCCAATGATAATACTCATGAGTTCTTTAAGAAAGTGAAGAGTCATATTCCTATAATTGAGAACTCATTCAAAGAATTATGTGATTCGGACTTGACAGTCCAAGAATTAGATCTAGCCTTAAAAAGAATGAAAACGGGCAAATCTCCTGGACCAGATGGTCTGACAGCAGACTTCTATAAGTTCTTTTGGGAAGACTTAAAACACTTACTTTTTGACACAGCGGTAGTGGTAGCTCAGTGGTTACGTCGTTGGGCTACTGATGGGAAGGTCATGAGTTCGATCCCCAGTACCGCCAAGGTGCCACTGCTGGGCCCTTGAGCAAGGCCCTTAACTCTTAGTTGTGTAAATAAGATAAAATGTAAGTCGCTCTGGAAAAGGGCGTCTGCCGTAAATGTATTATGAATAAGGATTTATTGCCTACAATGAAGCAGGGTCTTATTATTGTGATCCCAAAGCCTGGAAAGGATAAAAGAATTTTAGATTATCTACGGCGTGTTACACTTCTCAATACTGATTACAAAATATTTACTGGGGCAATAGCTGCTAGACTAAAGGTGGGACTTCCACAAATAATTAGTGAGAGTCAATCTGGGTTCCTTAAGGGTAGATCAATACATAACAATATTCGTTTGGTGCTTGACATCTTAGAATATAATCATTTAATTGAAGACGATGGATTTATTTTATTTCTGGACTTTTTTAAAGCCTTTGATAGGGTCGAACACCCTTTTCTTTTCCAGGCTCTTTATCATTTTGGTTTTGGACCAAAATTTATTAATATCATCAAAATGCTGTATAATGACATAAATAGTTGGTAGGCAAGGAACATGCCCAAGATTTCAGGTGAAAAGAGGTATAAGACAGGGATGTGGTAGTTCACCACTGTTGTTTATTATGGTTGCAGAATTGTTAGCCATTCTTTTAAAGAATGAGAATATTGCTGGTATTAAATTTATGGATCACAAATTATCAGTCAACTTGCGGATGATACAACCCTTTTTCTAAAAAACCAAATGCAGATCCCCCTAGCACTCCAATCTGTAAAATGTTTTGCCAAAGCATCAGGATTACAGTTAAATACATCAAAATGTGAACTGATGGCTATTCATGATTTCCCCTTGTCCTCATTATATAACATTTCAATTAAAAAGGAGGTGAAATATTTAGGAATTATAATTTCAAAAGATGAAGATAGAATAGAATTGTTAATTAATATATTAATATATTGAAAAATGTAGATCCAATCTGAACTTCTGGTTACAGAGGGACATCACAATATTCGGAGAATATTATTAACAAAAATTCAAAGAGTCTTTCAAGGCTAATTTACCCCGGGTCTTCATTGCCGATTTCTACCAGAAAGATAAAAGCTATTAATAAATTGAATTTTGATTTCATCTGGAGAAAAAAATATCACTACATTCGGAAAAATGATATAATAAAGGAATACGAGGAAGGCGGGCTAAAGGCAATTGATTTTGATATCATGAATGGAGTTCTTAAACTTAAATGGCTCCAATCTCTTATCAAAAACGAGCATTCATTTTGGTTTGCAATTCCATCCAGTCTCTTTAAAAAATGTGGAGGTATAAAGTTTTTTTTTACAATGTGACTTTGAGCTTTCTAAAGTCCTCTTGTATTGGAAGATGTTGTTCAAACACAATTTCAGTCCACATAATGTATCCTTATGGAATAACCGTTGTATATTGTTTCAGAGAAAATCTTTGTTTATGGAGGAGTGGTGGCAAAAAGGTATTTGGTCAGTGCTGCACATGATGAATACAGATGGCTGTTTTTGGAATTATAGTGATTTCTGTGCAATATTCAACTTTATTTGTGAGAAAAAAGATTATTTAAAAGTCATCAAAAGTATTCCTTTACCAATGGTTATTATGTTAAAAGGGTTTTTAACATATTCTATGCTTATTTCCAGAATAGTTTATCTTAATTTAGACAAAATAAGTTTTGTTGACAAGAAGGGTACTAATAAGATTATGAGACATTGTCTTTTGCAGGAAAGCTATCCTGATCGTATACGTAGAGATTACATTTTTCGACATCTCAGTAGGAAATTGATAAAGGAATTCAGAAACAAATATCTTACATTTCCCCTTCCACCCAAATATAAAGAAATACATTTTAAAATTATGTACAATATTTACCCAGCCAAAGAATTTCTAAGATTAAGATTTAATGTGGAGTCAAATACTTGTCAGATTTGTAATAATGATATTGAAACTGTTGAACATTTATTTTTTCAATGCAATTTGGTTAATACATTTTGGAATGAGGTGCTTAATTGGATAAAACATAACATATTTTCTCTTCCATCTATTCATTGGGATATGATAAAATTTGTAGTACATTTAGAGGACAAAAACGCAGACTTTGTTATAAATTGACTGTTTCTTATAGTTAAATTCTTTATTCACAAATGTAAAGTTTTGAAAACTGCACCCCAATTTAATATATTTACAAAAGAGCTAACCCTATATACTGATGCCTTAAAAATTATGAGAACATATAAAGTCAGGAAATTACTTGATTTGTTTAATCAATATGACTTTATTACCAATTTGTATTAATCCCCTACAGTGTTTTTGTATTTGAATAATTTATTTATTTAATTAATTATTTTTGTGACATTATGTATTGCAATTTGTTGTATCTCAATCTGTGAAGTTATAATTTCAATTAAGTTGGCCTGTTATGTTATTGTTCATATGCAAAATAAAAAATTAAAAAAACGCGGATTTCCGACTGAGAAGGTTTGACCTCTCCTGCGCTCCGTAGGTGAGAGTTGTTGCTATGGTGACGGTTGCGCATGCCGTGTATAAGGGCGGGTTTCTAAGTGCTGCTTATAAACATTTCGGAGCTGCAGCTTTGTGAGCGTTTGTGAAGAGGAAGGAAACTGTTGTTTTGAGGTGTTTTGTGTAAAAATAAGATATAAGATATAAGGGACCTGCAGGTGTTATTCTGTCGAGCTGTCATGATGTAGGAATGTCATTAATGTCGTTCACTGATGAGAGTGGCTAAGGAGCAGCTTGTTGTTTGGGGATGAGTTCCACTGAGGTGCGGATGAAAACATGTCAGAGATCCACAGGCTTCAGGTCTCAGAGACAAACCCCCAAAGTCCTGCTCATTAACCCGCTTCCTGCTCCACACAGCCCGGGTTTCACCGAGGCTACGAGGCATCCTGACCTTCAACGTGTCATAAACCTGCTTCAGGATCCTCTAACATGCTCCCTGAAAGAAAGGAACATCTCCGCCTTGAAGCGAGTGGTGAAGAGATGCCAGAATGGCTATTTTCTCAGAGACCTCTTGGACGTCTTTCAGATTCTAAACATCTGCGCAGGAAAATCGGAAGAACACCCCGAGTATGCTTCCGTGCTGCGTGACCTCATACACATATGCAGGCTTCCCTTCTTAAAGGAGAAAGCGTCTGATGAGATGAACTACGCAGGCGTTGTGACGGACTCGCTCTCTCAGATGGGTTATCTGATGCAAGTGTCAGATGCGATGATCCAAGAGCAAATCTGTGCTTCTATCATATCACTCTACAGCCCTGATAAAGGAAAGCACTATGGAGATGGTGTGTGTCCCATGAGCCTGGTGTACAGGCGTGAGCTGGTAGAGCGCAGCGGTCTGGCTGAGACACTACTCATGTCACTGGCTCTCCTGGAGAAGCAGCTGTCAGTCAAACTTCAGGTCCTACAGGCGCTACAGATCCTTTCCAGGTCTTCTGCAGCGAACTGTAGTTTGATCCTGAAAGCAGAGGGAGCTCAGAAGATCTGCTTCCACATGAACGAGCCGGATCCATCCGGAGAGGTGCTGTTCCGCTCCACGGAGATCCTGTGGAATATTCTGGACAGCGGCTCCAGAGAGGAAGTCACCAAGCAGCTCAGCAACATGGACTGCATCATGGTCCTGAAAGAGGCTTTCTTGCATCATCTTCTCATCGGCTTCCGACATTCTTCGCAGCGACCTTCTAGTAATTACGACCTTGACTGCAGAAAACCCCAGCGCCCCACTAATTGAGAGCGGGTTTGCTAAGCAGCTCATCTTTTTTGCTACTCTTCCCGAGTTGAGGAGCCATAACCCACTGATCCGAAACTTCAAGCTGACCTTCAGTAATGAGGACTTTGAGATGAAGAAGCTGCTGCTGAACCTGATTGTTGTTCTGTCCAGAGATCTTGCAGCGGTACAGCTGTTTAAAGAGAGCCGCATGATGCTGGCTTTGATGCTGCTCGTTCGGCCCAGTTACTCTGAGAGCAGGCGCAGTGGGAAAGCCCGGTGCAGGTGGACATCTGTCCAGCAGGAGGAGCTGCAGCTGCAGGCGTTGGCCGCTCTGGCCATGGTGGCACCGCTCATGCTGGATGAGTACATGGCCTGTCAGGCCAGCACCTGCCTGCTTGTGCTTCTGGACTAGTGCACACACCAAGCAGGAGCCAACTCCTTCTTTGGCCAAGGTCAGGGTTTCCATGGCAGCGGAGGTCGAGGAGGGAGGAAGGCTCAGATGTGGTACTGCATGCGTCTGCTCCGCTGCATGGCCTCACTTAGCAACAGCCTCATCAACCAGGACCTCTGTGACCAGGGAGCCATCAGCCAGATCCTCAGGTTGCTGAGGCGATTCCAGGAGAGGAAGGAGGAAGAGGACACTGTGTCTGTGGAGATCCAGACTGACGTGCTGGTCACTCTATCCAGTCTCTGTGAAGGAGACATGCACAGGAAGGATTTGTTTGGAGCAGACGGCGTAGAGGTGACGGTTCGTTATCTGAAAATGGACCCGGCTCAGTTGTACAGTGGCTTGGGACACAACAGACTCATTCTCTCTGCTGTGGACTGTGTGTGGTCTTGTATTGTCGGTTGTTACACCACAGAGGATTTGTTTTTGGAGAAGGAGGGAGCATTTCTCTTACTTGACTTCATCCAGACGAGCCCCAGGAGCATGCAGAACGTGTTGCTGGTGACGCTGCTGGATCTATGTGACAACCCCAAAACTCTGGCACACGTTGAGGCCTGGAGGGGCGAGAAAGAACTCACGGCTCCGGCCCTGCTGCTGCAGCTCTGGAGGAAGGAAGAGGCGGAGATTGGAGTCAAGAGAGACCACCATGGCCGAATCGCTGATGAGAAGAAGCCTCTACTCACGATGTATCAAGGACAGGAGCCGCTGGAGTCCATACCAGCAAACAGACCAAGCTCTGCAATTATGCATGTCTCTGAAAACCTGCATGCCAAAATCTACGCTTTCTTCTGCAGACTAGGCTTTGAGGATCTGCCAGGTCTGACTGTTGAAGACTCCATCATCTTGAGCATAGTGAGCAGTTACCTGGACTTTAAGGTAGCTGAGGTGTGGAATGAAGTCACGGCTGAGCTGGAGCTGGTTCTCAGCACCATCGCCCGGGCGAATGAAGACAAAGTCAAACACGTCTCCTCACTGCAGCAGAGCATTGTGGACCGGAAAGAGCAGGAAGACCTCCTCCAGGAGAAACAAGCATATGAAGAGATTAGTTTAAACCGCAAGCAGCAAGAGCTAACAGCTAAGTCCTGGGAGCATCACGTTGCTAAGACTTCCAACTACAAGATCTTGAAGGAGTCAAAGCTGCTGCAGGAAAGATCTATTGAGTCGTCACGTCCGAGAGAAGCCAGAGGGTTTTATTTTCCACTCCACTCAGATCTCCGGCCTGCAGACTACTAATTTCTGTGGCCGTGCGTTGACGATCGACAGCACCCCTACAGAGCTGACTGGGGGACCTCTGGCAAACACAGACCTCGCTGTAGAGAGGGTCCCTATTCAGGGCGGAGCGCTGAGGAAAGTGTCTGCTTCCAACTCGGACCTGGAGCTTCCAAACACCGTCACTGTCAAATGACTGGATGTCAATCACAAGCACAAGACTGCAGTTTAGCATTTACTTTGCTCATATACACGTAATGTAACAGCTCTGTGGCCTTCAGCAGCAGGAGTTTGACTTAGCTGAACTCTGTGCTCGTGTTCACTCAGATATTTAAAATGTTTATTAATCGATTATACCAAGCGGATGTAAAGTAAATCAGTACAGCACTGCTCTTTAACAAGATGTTACACTGAGTACTGAGTATTTTTCTAGGGATTAAACTGATACAGAGGGGTGACAAATTAAAGGAAAAAACAGGGAAATAAAGGTGTATTGAGCAAAAAAAAAAAAAACTTGTATATTTGTGGCCCGGCACCACAATTCGCTTTCTTACTGAGAAAGTTATAATTATATTAAAACATTAACCATAAAATTATATTTAAACTCCTTTTAACCGAGACAGCATCAATCTTTGGACGTCATCAGCGTGATTTTAAACCACTAAAACAAAAATAATCTTAGAAATGGCATACGAATATAACTTCATTGTATTTATAATTATGATGCTTCTGGGTTTTTTTTTTCTGTGTCAGATATTTATCCCTATTGCCATTTTAATGTTTTGGGATATATGTTTATTGAATTTAAAAAAAACATTTGATTACAATTCATATTTAAAGGACACAAATAACAATCACAAGTCTGAAATTTGCTTTCTGTGGTGTTTATTGTCATACTATTAACTGCACATGATAGCAAAAACATAACTGTCATAGTATTAGTACTGTTTTAATACTACTATTATAATAATACTACTATTATTTACAAAGTATGTGTTTCTGTGATTTTAGTTTTCTGTGTATGTAAACTAAAGACATCAATGTTTTGTGTGAGGAGAAATTATGGCACTAGAAGCAATGATCATAAAACATTAACAAAAGGTAGATTGTTGCTTTTAGATTAGTACAAACTGTTTACTAACGTGTTAATTTACATCAAGAAATTTAGCAAACACAATTTTATGCAACAATTATCTTCATTCATGGCTCTTGTTAAAAACAAAAACAAAAAACACACAAATCACTCACATGCAGTCACTCATGCACTACACTGTAATAGCAGTCCATTGAACAGAAGCCAGCATAGTCTTTGTCCGAATAGAATGCTGTGAACACCCCCTTGTTTCCATGACCACTTGTGTCCAATTGTGTCTTTGAAGGTGCATCCACAGCCATCACATTTGGTGAGCTTGAATTCCACTCTGTATACTCTCTTCTTACTGTGGGATTTACAGACTTCCAGTCAACGATACCTACACACAGAAGTATTGTGTGAAAACGACAACCTCTGACTTAAAACATTTAAGTTTTATTAACTTTCTACATTATATACACACATATACACACACACACACCTTTTATTTATATTTTTATATATAGGCAAGGTGTGCCTTTCTCCTAAAACTCTGTGACTAGTGACAGAGTCAGATAGGCACCATCTCCTTCTTCATAAACAACGTCTAACAGAATCTGTCTGAGCAGCTAGGTAGCTGAGGTAAAGAAAAAAACATAAAATAATACATGACAAAACTATTTTAAATGTGAAATTACAAGAAAGGTTAGACAAATACTTCACAATGTACAATCATACATCAGCAAGGCATCTTGTTGGTTTCATGGCTGAAAAAGAAAAAAATACATTAGTTATTTAAAAGCATTATGTTCTGAAGGGGACCTTAAAAAAGGTAAATGGAGTTACAAAGTGTTAAATGCCATCATCAATAAAGTTAGTTTGACTTGATATTTACACTGAGCCTTCAAGGAGGAGTGCACACCACCATCTTCATATGCTCAGCATATTGACCTGTTTTTAAAAAGCAACTATTACTACAATATTAAACAAATGTATTATTTACAAATCATTTTTAATACAGAGTTGCAATAAATATTGTTCAAAGCTCTGAAGACATACCTCTGAAAAGTCAAAGTCTCCCTCCAGAACAATGTACAGTGCATACTGAAAATCAAACACTAATTATTTAGAGCTTTTTATTTTGTTTTGTTTTGTTTGTTTGTTTTTTTTTTTACAACTGTCAATGTAATTTGTCAAAAGCTCACCATGTGCACAAATACTCCACAATTATTGGAGGAATACTGCATTGGAATCCTCTGGGTAATCCAAAAACAAATACATCTAGATTGTCAAGTAACTGAAAGATATGCTTATTATATGAATTATATGAAGATGATGATTAAAAAAAACTTACTGGAAGATCCTTACAGGATACCTCAGTCCATTGCCCGGGAATCATAATCTGAGCAATCCTCCTATAAGCAAGGTGAGCAACATTTAAAAAACAAAGAAATTGTCTCAAAATAGTAACAGTACTAGAGAACATGGGTTTAAGGGAGTAATGAGGTCTACATAATGTCAAGCCTGCTAAGGTTTTTGGTGTGAGAGGGATACATGTTGTAGAACAAATACATAACACAGTATGTATTTCTGCAACTTTAGTGAATGTAATAAATGACTTCATATCCTTTAATAAACTTACATTATTATTCCCATAAGAACCACTGAGACAGAAAAAGAAAGGAAAATGCTGAATGATTTTGAACAGAACAAGCATGCAGCAGGTAAGAACTTTTGAATAAGAACCGTTGAACTGGAACTTTAGAACATGTACTGTTGAACTTTTCAGCAAAAGACCTGTACACTTGACTATATCTTCCATCACTTAGACCTCTCTTGCAGAGTAAATCTAACAAAAAAATCTGTTTCATCTTTGGACGCAAAATCTGGAAAAGGGTGCCAAAATACAGACATGTATATGATACATTTTATGAAAAAGCATAAAATGATAACTCACACCAATCATCCAGTGTGAATTGCTCCATGAAGGAAATAAAATGAAGTCCTTAGCAGAAGCATCGACCTGTCACACAGAGTGGAGGGTTCCAAGTTGCATTCACATAGCTATTAGACGTCCAGACTTGGATGCCCTAATTACAAATACATATGGAAGTTTCACCAACATAAATATAACTTTAAATGTTACACACACACACGCTACCTGAAATTTGCAGATCTCTTCAATTATTTTGAAACAGCAATTCAGAATCTGTTGAGATACATATTGGTTAAAAAAAGAAAAATACATTGAAAGAATGGATTTAGATAAAATAAAAAAAAATTCTTAACTGTTCCTTCCACATCACGCTTCAATCCCAACCCCTGAAAATCTTCTCTCATCAAGGTGGTGGAGTAAATGCGCGCCACATGTTCTTTTTGATTTTTCTATGTGTCTAACACATCCATTAGCGATTTGGGGGAAAAAAGAGCATTTTTAACGTGAAAATACAAAATGTTCTATGCTATTCTTTCCTTCCAGCATACAATATTTTAACCTCAAAGAGTATCACCTTTTCTTCCATTGTTTCACTGAATGGTTGTTCCCAGCAGCTCTTGTTTGCCATGACATCCTTCAGCTTTGTCACAGCCAACTTTTGTGTACTTGGTTTGTCGGCCATTGTAAATGCGCTTTCAAAAGTGCCTAGCAATAAAGCATGCATGTCAGCATCTCATACAAGAGTCAAATAAAAAAAAAGTTGATATTACTAATGACATTAAATTGTGCAAAAGCATTATGCTGCATATCTTTACCTGAAAGTGCTTGGCCATGCCTGTCCAGGACAGCCTGAGTGCAAGCAACATGCTTGGCAAGTTGTTCAGCAAACCTGTTGCTTATTGCCAGATTGTAGTGGTGCAACAGGTTTCGCATGAAGAAGGCATGGTTTGTTGACTTCATAACATTTAGGAAGTAGTTGTTTTTCCTAATTTGAGAAAACAACTGTTCAAAAACAACTGTTCAAAAATCTTGTCATATGTTGACATGCTTTGCATTTCATGCCTTAGTCTCAATATAAGGTCCATCTTTGATCCTTTGGTATTTAACCCACAAGACCTACATAACCGTTGGACAGCAGCCACCTATTCATATTATACATAAAACAAAAAATACTTAATCCAAAAATTATTTCATTAAATAGATAAAGTAGAAATGGGTACTGTCAAAAACAATTCACAAAAAGACACTTTACCTTTAGAGCCATCAGCTCATCAACAAGCCTTTCCTCAGTTATTGGCAGTTCAGATGGAGAGTTATCATTTGATGCATGTCTTTTCTCCCATTCTGTATTTAAGACAGAGTCAGACTTTCTGGTATATTTTCCAATCCAGGGTGCCCAAAGATGAAAATTGGGTTTGACAGTAAAAGGATTATGGTTTCCACCTACCAAAAAAGATTAAAGTAATAATATTTATAATAATCAATAATAACAAGAGTAAGTGCTAGCAATGTTACTGGTCAACTTTTTAAAAATAAAATACAAGGAGCAGTGACAAAAAGTTGTTTTCCAATGGATTTTGTCTTTTAAGGTTTTGTTATGTGGCATTTAGTAATTCTATATTGAGTAAAGTACTCATAGTATAGGCTCGTAGTATAGGAGCAGGATTCCATCTATTTTATTATGGTGTGGATAGTAAGAGAAATGGGGTAGGTGTGGTCTTGAAGGAGGAGTTTGGGAGGAATGTTCTGGAGGT